>CAVNYN010286879.1:0-22953 GCA_963692815.1 Nyctanthes arbor-tristis
CATCTATTTTCCTTCTTGATTTTTGCAATTACGAGGGATTTATCTAGTTTGTCATAAATCTTGCAATAGTTCCCTTCAAAGTGTATTGAGTATCCTCTTTCCATCATCTGACTAACACTTAGTAGATTCTGGTCAATATTTGGGACTAGCATCACATCCTTGATATATCTTTTTCCCTTTTTTGTTTCAATGGCAATAGTACCTTTGCCTATTGCTTCAATATATTCACCATTCCCAATCTTTATTTTTGTTTTTATTTTTTCCAGCTACAGAAAATATTTTCTTCTTTTGTCATATGGTTATCACAGCCACTACCTATGTACCAAGTTTCCCATTTTTCTTTTATGGTCTCTTTGCAAGAGGCATAGAAAAGCAAACCCTCTGAGTCTTTTTCTTCAGTAAAATTAGCTTGATGATTCTTTTCATACCGACAATATTTTTCTTTATCTCCAAATCTTTTGCAATATCTGCACTGATCTTTACCTTTACACCAATAATCTTTCTCGAAGTGACTTTTTCTTTTGCAGATCCCACAAGGAAGGAACTTGCGATTACTATCATCCATTTCATTTTCATTTCTGTTTCTAGAATATTCTTTGAAATTCTTCCCACTTTCTTTAAGTTTCTGAGACTGCATGTTAATTTTAGACTGAAAAGCATGTTCCAATTCAACTTCTTGTTGTCTTTCTAATCTTTGTTCATGAGCCTCTAGTGATCCCATTAATTCTGCAGCTGTTAATTTTTCTATATCCTTTGATTCTTCTATAGCTGCAATAATTGGATCATATTTTTCTGTGCAAGTAATTAAAATTTTCCCCACAATTTTCTTTTTAGAAATGTTTTTCTCCATAAGATCTTAACTGGCTCACTACTTCATCAACTCTATAATAGTACTGTTTTGCAGTCTCCGAATCTTTCATTTTTAGATTTTCAAATTTTCTCCTTAGAGTTTGGAGTTTGCAAGTACGTATCTTATCACTTCCCTTGAACTCCTGCAATTTATCCCAAGCTTTCTTATCACTTTCACATCCTATAATCCTTGGAAAATATTCATCCGTCAAGCTCATTTGCAGAGCTAGAAGCGCCATAGCATGCTTTTGCTGATTTTCTTTAAATTCCTTCTTTTGTGCCGCAATTAATGAGGAAATGTCATCTGGGATAGTATACCCAACACTGACAATATCCTATAAATTCTGAGCACAAAAGTAGGTCTTCATTTTGAGTGCCCAATAGTCATAGTTGTCCCTTTGGAAGGTCGGGATTGGAATTGATATGCTGAATGCGTCGGCTATAGTTTCGCCTTACGCCCAATAATTTTCGAACGAAGCTCTGATACCACTTGTTGGTTTTTTTTGGATTAGTGTAGTAGTAATTGGAGTATGGGAAGTGGAAATGAGTGGAGGATCAACGAAGTGGAAAGATTTTAGTATTTGGTGGGAAGTAATTTTTCACACAAAAGTTTCACTCAAAATATTCTTACTCAAATTTTTCACTCAAGTTTTCACACAAGTTTTTCATGTTACAAATTGCACATCATTGGGCCTATTTATAGGTTGTGGGAGTAAGCGGCATCCACCAACTTGTGATCTAAATTTTCAAACTAGAATATTCTAGCTATTAGGCCAACATTTCTAGAAATTATTTAGAGCCAAGCAAGTCATTCTTGACAATTCTCAATTCTTTCCAAAATGGCTCCATTCTTGAACCTTCTAGAGATGAAATGTAGATCTCTTTTCTTCACAAAAGTAGTTCGGATATGGAACAAGTACTTCGTATCTCTTGCTTGATTGCAATATCTCCTGGCCCATTATTCTTCTTCCCGCTGCCAGTGATTAAGATATAATTCTAAAATTATGTACTTGCTTAATTAAAGTTGCTTTCTTGGTAGATCTGCATCCATTTCTATGGTTTCGGAGTTATTTAATTTTTTTTCATTTCATATTATATATCTAACATGTTTGATAATCAGTTCCCATTCGCCAAGTTGTGCCTATTTTTCTTGATACGTTACCTTGTAAGTTCATGTACGAGCTAGTTTATGTTACATTTACATGTTACCATTTTGATTATACCAGGAGAATAAGTGCATAGTAGTGAATTGGACCATGATGACAACGCTTGTGGTCTTCAGGAGCTTGATGGATTTCATTTATGTAATTTGCATCCTTATTCAGGTAGCTATATATTCGCGTATGTTTGCTGAAGAACAATTCTACAGAGATATTTTTATTTGTTATTCCCATATGTCTTCCATGTTCGCTTTCCATACCCTTGAATAAGAGTTCGATTCCCCTCCTCTACAATCCCTATATCTACAATCCCTATATATGTAATAATATACAAAAGATGTTTTAATTAGTTGACTATTTTGATTTGACTGTGTATATCTAAGTAGTGGATTTCATAGTCTACAAATAGCCAATACATAATGGCCAATTAAGCATGCCACTTATTCGTATCATATAAAGATCTCTTCCAATAATTATTGTTTGCCGCATGTAACAAGATGCTACTCTCAAATTAGGAAAAAAATTTTGATACTCTTGCAGTATCATACTCTAGACTTAGGGACCACTCAAAAACTCATATATGAGTTTAAGAGTCCCAACTTCTTGTAAAAGTGAGACCCTTAGATTTTTGATTGGTCTAAGAATACTCTAACCTGTATTTTTCCCCTCAAATTAGTTCATAGGCTAGCAGGTGGAGACAAGGATAGATGTGAAACTTTTATGTTAAAACATACAATAGATTTCACCAAAGGTCCGCAACCTTTACAAAATGTTGCAAATTTTTGTCTCTGGAGAGAAATTCATTTACATTTGGGAAAATATTTTTACATTACAATTTTTATAAATATACCACATTTCAATTATGTAAAAAGTTTCAAAAGAAAAATTTCGGATATGTGTCAGGTTCCCATGCATTGTGGGTCTCAAAACCATACATGGGTTCACATGTAGTGCGCATTGTGGGTCCTCGGAACCATACGTGGGTTCTTCCATGAAGTGTGCATGGGAGAACGACACATGTTTGGGAGGTTTGGTTAATATTTTTAAAACTTATCATAATCATATTAATAAGGGTTAATTTCACATATGGTCTTCAACCTTTGCACATATATCATCTGGGTCCCTATGCTTTTTTTTTCCTCCAATGTTATATGTCCCTTACATTTTATAAATTCCCGTATAAGATTTTTTATGATATTTATACCCTTACTCTTTTAATAAAAAGAAAAACGAATATGAAAAATAGTAAAAATAATAAAAATAAAAAGAAAAACAAAATTATTTTCCACATATCCTATCTTCTTAGCTATCCATCCCAACCCTACCTCCAACGTAACTAGAAATAGGGTTGGTAAAATGGCTCGGCAAGCCGAGTTCAGCTCATTGAGTCATGTTTTCACTCGCCCGAACCAAAACTTGGCAAGCCGAAATGGCGGCCTCCTCTTTTTTTACAGTTGAGTTGGTAAATTTCTCAAAAGATAATACGATGACCAGAATATCTATTACACACCTTGGTGTATTCTGTTGCTGTATTCTGTTCTACCTTGCTGTATTCTGTTCTTGTCACTTCTATTACACACATTCATTGCTAGTATTAGATTGTGATCTTGACATACTTATTTTGAATAAGATCTGAATGCTTAGAGTTAACACAAAAGATGCTAATTAAAGGCGCAATTCTATTTACTCTTTTCAGATCATTATATTATTAGTCTTGCCATACATGGGATCATCGGGGCTAATCCTGCAAAAGATCTTTTGCAAGTTGCAATTCTTGTACACCATATTCCCCGGCTGTGGAGAGTATTGCCTTTTGTGGCTGGTCTGTCTCCAACTGTACTCATCTTTGAGTCAGTACCGGCAAATTTTGTAATAAACCTTCTCGCTTTTGTGTTGGCTGGCCAGTATTGTCCACGTTATAGGCTCTGTCTAGCACCTCTTAGGCCTCGAGACATTTATTATCTTGTCCATTCAAAAAGATTACTGATCAGCTTTCATCGTCATCCCTGCGGCTCTTGCTTATTTTTGAAATTTTCTTGATTTTATCTTCTTTATAGCGAGTGAATTAATCTTTTCG
Organism: Nyctanthes arbor-tristis; assembly: GCA_963692815.1. NCBI lineage: Eukaryota > Viridiplantae > Streptophyta > Magnoliopsida > Lamiales > Oleaceae > Nyctanthes > Nyctanthes arbor-tristis. The sequence continues at coordinate 4,087 of CAVNYN010286879.1, forward strand.
AGATGCCTGTCATCACCTCAACTTGAAAAGACGTGTCAAATTCACTGACTGTGGGCGCAACAATTATACAGAATTAGTCAACGATTCAAAGTGGAAGGAATGGACAAAAAATTAAAATGCAACTGCTTGCTTGGAGCGAGATGGTTTCCCACACGGGATTTATCTACAAGCTGTTATCCTAACCACTGAGGGCAATATTGTAAAAAGATATATTTACTTCATTTTTTGGGAATTTCAGGTATGATCAGTACATTTATACATTTGTTTTTGAATAAGATACTAGATTTGAAATAAAATGTGTCTTTTTTATGAAAATGTCAACCCAGCCCTCTGTTCCTGAAAATATCAATTCCTCAACTGACACTTTTCTGTCTTGTTTTATAAACAGCAAATTAGTACTCTTGCTGGGAATCTTGCTCCAAGCTATTTTGTAGGGGAAGTTATTTTCACTATGGTTATAATAGGAGTTGAGTTCCTGCTTTTCGCTCTACTGATTGAAAATTTACGAATTTTTCTCCAGGCTTTGTGGGGAAGGTATCATTTTAGATATATAGCAGCAGCACACACATTTCCAATTTCCATTCAACATCAGACTTGCTGAAATTTTAAAATCACAGTCATCTCGCTTGTGAAAGAAAATTTTCTCTCTTTTTCCCCATCATGAAGTTTGAAATGTCTCTAAAACGCCGTCATGTTGAGCGGTGAATGAGTTATCGTGACTTGGCATCAAGTCTAAGAAGGTGACATCTCCATTTTCTTTGTTAACACTTCTCCCATTATTTTTGAGCTATTTTCTAAAATTCTAATAACAAGTATCTGAATATATATTTCTCTCTAATGGTTGGTTTCAGGAGAGTAATATATCAGTTTATCATACGCATTTTCTGATGTAAAATTTGTCAACGTAATTTTCTATACAGGGAAGTTCGCCAAGTGGAATGTAATAATTGGTCTGCATGAGTAAACGAGGAACAGTTATTGGAGAATATGCCTGAAGACCTCCAAAGAAAAATTATGCGCCATCTTTTTAACTTTATCATCAGAGTATAAATGTTCCAAGCCAAATTATGCAACCATTTTTATCTAACAACCTTTTTATGTCCAAATTTTGAGAAATTGTAGAATCATTTTACCCAATCAAACAAATTGTCTAATTTGCCCTTCTTTTCATGAAAGGACTTTAATGTACGTAATTTGACCTTCTTCATTTTTTTAAGCTATAATTCATGCATGCATGTGTGTGCGCGCCATTTCCGGTTATAAGTTGCCGTTTATAAATATGGCTGATTTATAAATGGTACCCAAATAAAGAGAAAGGACTAGACTCATCAAGAAGTCCCGATGAGGATAAAATTGCCGCTTGGTCCAAGATTAATCTTAGTATTTTTTTCTGAATAAAATCTTGAATTCTTCGTATTCTCTGATGAATATTTGTTTATGTTGTCCATTACGGATCCAAATACTTCAATTTTTTATGGACACCATATTTTTTCTTTTTTTAACGGAAACAGAAATATTATTAATACCATGAAAGAGGTACGGCTGGGAAAAGTGGGCGGACCCAGCCCTTATCCAAACCATGCAAAACAGAGGAAAATAAAAACTAAGCCTAAAAAGAAAACAGATAAAACAAACAAACCCAGAAACAGAGCAACACGAAAATTCCAAGAGCAAGCAGACCAAATGTATGCTGCCAAACATCAGCAACCGGTATGCCAAAAAAAGAACCCCTGTCAAGAGACACAAAGCGAGACATCTTTAAAAGCCCAAAATTGAAGAACTGCAAAGCTTCATGAAGATCATCAGATTATACAGAAATCAGCAGTCATTTCTTGTTATTCAGGTTGGTGCTAGGAACCAGTCAGTATGGTGCTTGCAGTAACGAGCCAAAACCAATTGAAAACCTTTCAGCATCTATGAAGTGTCCTATATCAAAAGTAGTTTGCAGGGATGTCTTCCCGAAGGATACACTTCTGTCGAAATTCTTTTATCATCCAAGGAGAAGCATGAGACACAAGCCTCCGCAAGCAAATCGTACTGAAACACGTCTGATTCATTATCATCAAATCAAAGGCATCCGATTGAAAGAAGTTCAAAGACGAGTAATCCATGGGCCAAGGAAATATATCCGCAAGCTCCTCTTATGGATGCCATATGCGAAAGGATTAGAATAAAAACATTGTTAGAAACTTAAACTTTATTTATTATATCATTAATAGATTAGTTATGTTTGAAGTTATGTTCTTATTTAATTGTGATGCATTTATCTTTAATAAATTAGTATAAAACGTATGTTACTAAAGCCTATAAAAGGTTTGATTTGTATACATTTCAAATAAAGTACATTATAAGAAATCTAATTGAGTGTTCTTTTAAACCTTCCTCCTCCTGTAAATAAAGTCTTTTGTTGTTTGTTCTTTTTATTTAGTCGGTTTTCCAACAAAAGTGGTACCAGAGCCAGGTTATAGAAGTGTGAAAAAGAAAATGGCAAACAACAATTCTCTTCCCATTCCTCGACTCACTAAAGATAATTATAGTTCGTGGTGTATTCGTATGAAAGCTTATCTTGGAAGTTAAGATTTGTGGGATTTGGTAGAAAATGGTTTCGAACTTCAAGTAGAAGAAGGCATGTCTCAAGCTCAAAGAGACTTGCAACAAGCGGCCAAGAAGAAAGATCAAAAGGCTCTTTGCATGATTCATCAAGCACTTGATGATACGATTTTTCAAAGAGTTTCAAATGCTTCAACTGCAAATGAAGCATGGGAAATTCTTGAAACCACATATAAAGGAGTTGACAAAGTTAAGAAGGTTCAGCTCTAATCTTTGAGACGAGAATACGAGGCCTTGTTGATGAAAGAATCTGAATCAATTTCGGATTATTCTTCACGAGTGTTGGTGATGGTCAATGAGATGAAAAGATATGGTGAAGAAATGAGTGATCTTCAAGTGATCGAGAAAGTTCTTCGGTCATTACATGAAAAGTTCAATTTCATCGTGGTGGCTATTGAAGAATCGAAAGATTTGAATGCAATGACTATTGATGAAATTGTAGGCATATTGCAAGCTCACGAGGAGAACTTGTTAAAGAAAAAGCAAGAGCCGGTAGAACAAGTCTTGAAAACAAATGTTTCCTTGAAGGAGAATGAAGAAAGGAATACTAGAAGACAAATGGGTAGAGGACGTGGAAGAGGTCGTAGACGAGGTGATAGAAATTTCCAACATGTAGCCAATGATGATGTGAGTTTCCATCAATCATATAATACAAGAGGAAGAGGACGACAAACTTCACAAAGAGGAGGAAGAAGAAATGATAGTAGGAGATTTGACAAGTCGCAAATCGAGTGCTACGATTGTCACAAGTTTGGCCAATATGCATGTGAGCGCCGGAGTATGAATGTGGATGAGATGTCCAATTATGTTGAACATGAAGACAAAGGCAAAGGAACATTGCTTTTGGCATATAAAACACAAGGAGGAGGTACCACTTCGTAGTGTTTAGACACCAGTGCAAGCAATCATATATGCAGAGATAGATCTATTTCTGAGGAACTTGAAGAACACAATGGCCAAGTGGCTTTTGGAGATAAATCAAAGGTCCAAGTCAAAGGGAAATGTAAAATATTTATCCAAATGAAGAATGGAGAGCACCAATTTATTTCTAATGTCTATTATGTGCCGTCTATGAAATCAAACATCTTGAGATTGGGCCAACTTTTAGATAAAGGATATGATATCCGAATGAGTGATAATCACATGACAATCTGTGATTGAGGTCAAAATTTGATTGCAAGGGTGTTGATGATGAAGAATAGAATGTTCTTGTCGAACATTAAAAATGGAGAAACTAAATGCTTGAAGGCAAGTATTAATGATTCCGCATGGCTATGGCATTTGAGACTCAAACATCTAAATTTTGATAGTTTAAATCTCTTGGGAAGAAGTGACATGGTGAAGGGGCTGCCACATATTCATCGTTCAAATCAACTTTGTGAAGGATGTCTTTACGGAAAGCGAGCTCGGAAAGTTTTTCCAAAAAAAGCAAATTTTCGAGATCGGAAGAGCCACTTGAATTGGTGCATACGGATCTTGTGGACCAATTAAACCGGCATCATTTGGTAAAAGTAATTATTTCATGCTATTCATTGATGATTTTTCCCGAAAAATATGGTCTTATTTTCTTAGAGAAAAATCCGATGCATTGGAGGTTTTCAAGAATTTCAAGGTAATGGTTGAAAATCAAAGTGGCTACAAAATCAAATCCTTATGCTCAGATCAAAGAGGAGAGTATACATCGAATTTATTTAAGAAGTTTTGTGAAGATCACGGTATTCATCATTCGTTGACTGTTCCTATGTCACCTCAACAAAATGGCGTTGCAGAGAGGAAGAATAGAACTGTTATAGAATTGGCTCGAAGCATGTTGAACACTAAACAAATGCCAAAAGAATTTTGGGCCGAAGCAGTTCAATGTGCTATGTATTTATTGAATCGTTGTCCAACAAAGAGTTTACAGAATATCACTCCACAAGAAGCATGGAGTAGGTTCAAGCCAAGTGTGTCATATTTAAAGGTATTTGGGAGTATTGCTTATTCTCATATTCCAAAAGAACGGAGGAGTAAATTGGATGACAAGAGTTAGAAATACGTCTTTATTGACTATGATTCAAGATCGAAAGGCTACAAACTCTACAATCAAGTTAATGGAAAAGTGATTACTAGTAGAGATGTTTATTTTGATGAAGAAGGCATTTGGAATTGGCAAATTTAGCAAGAAGAAAATTATAATATCTTCCCATTTGATGATGATGAGGAAGAAGTCTCGAACATTCCATCTCATGCAACACATCATACAAGTCCACTTTCAATACATGGTCAGGGAACACCTTCATCCTTGAGTGAAGGACCGCAATGATACAGGAGTTTGCGGGAAATCTATGACAACATTGAAGAGTTAACTAATCATCTTGAAGAATTAACTCTTTTTTGTTTATTTGCTGATCATGCGATTGTAAGTTTTGATGATGTCATTCGAGATGAGAAATGGAAGAAAGTCATGGATGAGGAAATTGAAGTCATTGAAAAAAATGAAATATGGGAATTAGCCACACTTCCTGACAATCAAAAGCCAATTGAAGTCAAGTAGATAGTTAAAGAAAAGAGAAATGAAAATGGTGAAATTGAACGCTACAAGGCCATGTTGGTAGCTAAAGGATACAGTCAGAAACATGGAGTTGATTATGATGAAGTTTTTCACCTATAGCTCGTTTTGAAACAATTAGATTGATTATCTCTATGGCTACGCAAAATGGTTGGAAAATTCACCAAATGGATGTGAAATCGGCGTTCTTGAATGGATATCTAGAAGAAAACGTCTACATACTACAACCTCCTAGATATGTTGTGAAAGGGCATGAAGTGAAAGTGTTGAAATTGAAGAGAGCTTTGTATGGTTTAAAACAAGCTCCAAGGGCATGGAATTCGAGACTTGATAAATTCCTTTAAAGTAATAGGTTTATCAAGTGTCCTTATGAACATGCGTTATATCGCAAGGTGAATTCCAATGGTGATATTTTGATTGTTTGCCTATATGTTGATGAGCTGATTTTTACAGGAAACAATCAAATATTATTTGATGAGTTCAAAATGACTATGGCAAAAAAGTTTGAGATGACGGATATCGGGTTGATGGCTTATTATCTTGGCATTGAAGTAAAACAACAAGAAGATGGAATTTTCATCTCTCAAGAAGCTTATGCTAAAAAGATTCTTGAAAGATTTAAAATGGAAGACCCGAAGCTGGTTAGCACCCCCGTTGATTGTGGAATAAAATTGTCAAGATTTGATGATGGTGAAAAAGTTGATTCAACTCTTTAAGAGAGCCTTGTTGGAAGCTTGAGGTATTTGACATCCACACGACCCGATATTTTATTTGGGACGGGTCTTATTAGTCGTTACATGGAGAACCCGATTTCAACACATATGAAGGCAGCAAAGAGAATATTACGATATGTTAAAGATACCATTCATTATGGCCTATTTTACACACACTTGACTTATTACAAATTTATTGGTTATAGTGATAGTGATTGGGGTGGAGATGTGGATGATAGAAAGAGTACAAGCGGTTATGTATTCTTCATGGGTAATACAGCATTTACGTGGTCATCAAAGAAACAACCAATTGTTACGCTTTCAAGTTGTGAAGCAGAAGATGTTGCAATTGTATCAGGTGTTAGTCAAGCAATTTGGCTAAGAAATTTGTTAAAGGAGGTTTACTTGAAACAAGGTGATCCGACGGAGATTTTTGTTGATAATAAGTCGGCATTGTCTTTGGCCAAGAATCCAATTTTTCGTGATCGTAGCAAGCACATCGATATGAAGTATCATTTTGTTCGAGATTGTGTTGATAAGAAGTATGTGGAGTTAAAGTTCGCAAAGTCTCACAATCAAATTGCCGATATATTCACCAAGCCATTAAAGATTGATTTATTCTTGAAGTTTCGAAGTTTACTCGGAGTTACAATAAATCAAGTTTAAGGGGGGTGTTAGAAACTTAAACTTTATTTATTATTTCATTAATAGATTAGTTAAGTTATGTTTAAAGTTATGTTCTTATTTAATTGTGATGCATTTAGGTTTTAATAAATTAGTAGAAAACGTATGTTACTAAAGCCTATAAAATGTTTGATTTGTATACATTTCAAATAAAGTCCATTACAAAAAATCTAATTGAGTGTTCTTTTAAATGTTCTTCCTCTGGTAAATAAGATCTTTTGTTGTTTGTTCATTTTATTTAATTGGTTTTCCAACAAACATACATAGCAGGAAGCGAAATCTTATATCTATGTGGACTTGTTGATAAGGTGATTCTTATAATGCGTGGAAAGATGGTTAGCATTAGCAATGATCTGACTAGGGTTCCCTTGTCTGAAGGGGAAGTTTGTGGAGATTAGAGCTCCTCATTTGGTGCCTTGAACATTCTTCTGTAAACGGTACAAAATGTCACCTAGCTAGGTAGCAACTCCAAACATGATATATGGCCTGTTGAATTATGTGATTTATCATAAGATTCAGATTCATTTATGAACCTGACTATGTCTTTTCTTTTTCAAATGGGAGGAAATTGTTAAGTAGGAGGCTTGTAGTATGCTTAACAAATGTAGAAGCTTTTGTATTGCGAAGTGCCGATTTTGAAGAAGTCACCAGTCTTTTTGCAAGATTCTTCAGAAGTCCTCGTGTTCTGACAGACATAAGGTGGATTAACTCTTTGATAGTGGCATACTCCCCATGTCCCAAAAAATATATATATATAGTCCTGTTTTCCTTTTTAGATTGTTCCAAGGATATACTCCCGTTTTTACTTTGAGGAGTTTTTAACCTTTGTTTTACCAAAATAAACTTATTTAATATATTTAATAACAACTATTACACTACCTCATAATTGGAAAAAAAAACATTTGGACATACACACCGGTTGTTGAGAAAAACGACGTTCAAAATGCACATGGTGGCAATTTTGAGAATAATAGCACTACTATAGGCATCGGTTTTTCATCCACAACCGACCTGCATAGGTTGTTTGAACAATGGGCGTCGATTGCGCGTTATGGTGCCTCTTTTTTTTCTTTTTTTTTTTTCTAATAATAAAATTGGAAACGCGTTTTTGTACCCAAGAGCCAAGAGAGGCAAGAAGCAACTAGTTTACCCTAACCCCTAATTTCATTTTACTTTCAACGGTCAATTTCAGCAGCCGCCACACACAGAAGCAGCCGGTGGTTAGTTCAATTTCAGTTGCGAGGACCTCAACCTCCGGCTCCGCCTCCACCTCTGGTCCTCGGTTCTCGACTACTCTCGCTCAATTGCTCAACTGCTTGGACCTCGGCCTCCGGTCCTCAATTTGGTACTACTTCCATCTCCGGTGCTCACTAGTACTCCTATCTCCTATATATAGTTGCTGTTTTTTTTTCTTTGGATTTTAATTCAATTGTTCGAAATTCTTGCCTAGTTGTTTTAGTTTCTGTTTTTTTTTTGATGCATTGGTTAGTTCAATAGCTGATTTTTAGTTTTAGTTTCTATTTTTTTTTTTTTTGCATGCTATATTTTTTGTTGCTGATTTTGATGACGATGAATACCAAATACTTTCTAAATTTTCTGAATTTGAGTTTTCTATGCTAGACGTATCCCATGTTATGATTATTTATTGATTGTGACAAAAATTATTAGTGATCGAAAAAAATTTAAAATCAAGAATTTAGATAAAAAGATGTCGGAGGTAAATTGGTTGCTGCTTGTGTTTCAACATTATTTGGCATGTACTTGTGCAGGCATCGAGAGAGTGGTGAAAAGAGCTTCTTGTAGCATCCTAAAATTTCTCATGGAAAGGACTTATATTATGTTTTCATTGTGTACATGCATTAAGAATCCTTTTGTTTTTGTGGCCAATGGTTGGTTTAGTTAATATTTAATCAGTTTTATGAGTATAAATTACTTACAGGATTTTAAATGAATCTCTTGATTTACTGCTAGAGATTGACATATAAATTCTCTTTGCAGGTATCCAAAGTATCATTTCCTTTTTCATCTCATGTTTTAAGTAAATATCCCATTCCCCTTTCTTAATTGGCCTAAATATCAAGAGGTTAGGTAACTTCAAGATTGCCTCGTCACAGAAAATTGATAATTTCCCCATTACTTTTCTTTTAGTTTGCAGGAAAGAGCTCAAGTTGAACAACTTGTTAGATACATGGTAGAAAAAGCTCCAGAGGATGCTGAAAAGCAGCGTAATTTCAAGTAAGTGGCTGTCGTTTATATATGCACACACACATATATATAGATATATTTTTTTTGTGTGTTGATGTGTTCTATAGTACTCTACTGACTAGAGTGTATTTATGGAATCATAATTATATTTGGTTGTAATGAAATTCTTCTCATGGTTTATTTTCTTTTCTCACGGTTTCCTTTAGTGGCTTGTGAAATTTTCACCCGTGAGTTTGATATATTACTCAAAGCTTTGGTAGAGGATGAGGAGGTTAGGAATCATTTAGAAGTTTCCGCTAAAGTTTTTTTATATGACTTTGATGTGGTTATTTACTTTCGGTTGACAGCTTATGAACCTGCTTTTCTCTTTCTTGGATCCTGAGGGCCTCATAGGACTTCATTTGCTGGTTACTTCAGTAAGGTATTCTTAGCTTGACATTGCATATCCCATGGACATGTTAGAATGCCTTTGTTATTGGAAGTTGCTCTCACTATCTTTGAAAAATATTTCACTTTATTGTCTTTCTATTTCACAAGAAGTGCAGCTTCCAAATGAATACAAGGGTTTCAACTGCATTTCTATATACATATTTGGCTCTTTAGTTAGGTTTAAAGAATCCAACTAGTATGGTCAATATGCAGTTTGTTTGTAATTCAAAAGTTGAATTAGATGATTGGGTTTTTTAATTCATTAGTTATGTTAAAAACGTGTGTCAATCATTCTACAATACATCTATGATTCATTGTGATACCGCTTTATTTTTGTTTTAATAATCATTTAGCTTTTATTTACAAAGCATTTATTTCTTTGCTATAAGATACTCTGTCATTTGTATGATGTTGCAGCGCTGGACTTGCAAGCAGATTTCCTTTTATGCATGTTTCTGTTTTCATTTTAGAACTTTTAGCAAGAGATGGATTATCCTGTTGTTGCAAGTGGAATTGTGCTCATTAGCTGTGAAATCAAAGCCCAGGGATTTAGTGACGTGAAGTAATTGATGGCATTAGAATGTGCGTGGGAAGAACGCAACACTATCTTCAATAACATGAGATTTTTACTGTCTGGTTCATCAGCAAACACCCTATAATCTGGTTCATTTTGATTTTTACATATTTCTTCTCTTTATTTCCTTTTGCCATTTTACTCAAGGACAAAGTTGAAGGACTTCTTGGTTACAATGCGGTCTGGTGCTTCTATCGAATCTGAGATTGCAAGACTTCACCACGTTGTGGAGGGGTACGCGAAGCAATTTCCAATTATGTAATTATATTAACTATTTTTTATGTCATTGCATGGTACTTATGTGACATGTGATATTTTTATCTGAAATCTATTAATCATCAAAATTTGTGGTATATAATGATTGGGCTTGTAGAATTGAATTTCAAATGTCTAGAAGTTGCACTTTAACATCAACTAGATTTCTATCCATACGTTACACGGATAGAGCTTTAAAAGAATTTCATACATAAAATAAAATAAAATTGTATTTGTCATACTTAATGTTATAAAAAACTAAAAAATACAATCTGCATGGAATTAGTATGCATCTTACGTTTGCAAGTAGCATGTAATCAATTCTTTATTTTGATGGCATAATTTTAAATAAATTCTTGTTATTAGTCCATCGTAATCTCGTTGAACCAATAATTTTTTTATTAATTCTTATTTTTTATTTCCTTTAAAGAGAATAAAACCTGATAGCATAATTTATATTAGTTTTACACTCGTATATTTCACGGATATACTATGCTTCACACCCGTGTGTTTTAGAGATATATTTTACTGACAAAACAAAATACAATGGAGTAGGAAAATATAAAATGATGAAATTATACAATCGAACAAAGTAAAATTGAAATCCAATAGGTAAATATGGGATATATTTAGCCAAAATGTAATATATAGATAGAGTCTCAAGATAAAAATATTAAATTAAATAATTAAAAGAAAAAGTAATATTGAAATCGAGATTGATAGATTATCTATTTTTATGTAACTCAAACCCACTAGGTAAATGTGGGATATATCTAATCAAAATGTAACATGTAGATAGAGTCCTAAATAAAAATATTAAATTAAATAATTAAAAGAAAAAATATAATAATTGAACCAATAATTTTTTATTAATTCTTATATTTTATTTCCTTTAAAGGCAATAAAACTCGATAGTATAATCTTATTAGTTTCACACATGTGCATTTCAAGACTATTATGCTTCACACCCATACGTTTCATGAACATATTATGCTGAGAAAGTGAAATGCAATATAGTAGGAGAATATAAAATCATGAAATTATACAATCGGACAAAGTAAAATTGAAATTTACTAGGCAAATATGAGATATATTTAACTAAAATATAATATATAGATAGAGTTCTAAAATAAAAATATTAAATTAATATATAGATAGAGTTCTAAAATAAAAATATTAAATTAAATAATTAAAAGAAAAAGTATGACAGTAAGAAAAAATATAATAACAAAATAATGGCGTTAGTAAGCTTGGTTTTTTAAAAAAAAAAAACCAAACAATGAGCGAAAAAATTATTTTTAATTGTGCCCGAAAATCAAATTGAGTTAAATAAACTCTGCTTATATATATATATATATAGATTTTACAAAAATATTGAAATGCTATTTAAGCCTTAAAAAATGCTTACGTTGCTGGTGTATCCCCCAAACCTCCACAATATATATATATTAATATTTTAAAAATACGAAAGGCGTCGGTCGTATAGGCGACAACCGACGCCAAGAGGTCCTTAAAAATTTTATTTTATTTATTTTTCTGAAAAATACAATACGCGTAGGTTGTAGTTGTTTATTTTTTTCATTTACTTATTTTTTTAAATTGACTTTAGGCATCAGTTTTTGTGAAACAACCGACACCTTTGTGACTTTTAGGCGTTGTCCAACAACCGACGCCTATACGTTTACAATGCGCATCTCTGCTAATTCGCTTTCAAAACCGACGCCTAATCATTAATATAACCAACGCCTATTATGCTATTTTGTAGCAGGGTTAGTTTCATTAAATAAGGGCATGTTGGAAAAATCATTTGTAAAATTTGTTTTTCCAATAATTTTTCCCAGTCCGGGCTTCACTTTTTTTCTCTCTTAGTCCTAGCTTCACCTTTTTCCCCTCTAGTATGCATTTGGGTAACTCGCCTGGTTCTAGTATTTAGGATGAAGACAAATTTTGCCATGACTCTACTTTTGGACTTGTATCTGCATACAAAGTAACTAGATCGCATTATGTAATGGAAAAAGGCACGTTTTGGACAGCCATTGTTTAGCAATAATCAGCCGCATATTAATAGTACTGCATTGCATATATGAATCTCCTTACTGGCAAGGTATTGCAGCTAGGAAAATACAAGATGCATGGCGGAAGAAGCGACTAAGTTGTAGAGAATACCTTCCTACAACTTCATCGTGATAGTATTATAGAAAAACCTGGTCTGATGGGTCTATAAATATATAAACGTTTGCTTTTTCTTGCCTTCTACAATCCCTTCTTATATAAGATTTCTAGGTTAGTCCCCTAGATCCTTCTTCATGTAAGTACATGAACATCAAAATTCATGAATGTGTAAATGCATTGTATTTTTGAACTGAACATGTATCTAAATAAATGTAGTTGTAGAATTCTTTGAATTATTTTCTAATGGCGCCCCTTAATTATTTTGATAATTCTAAGACTCCAAGTGTGTGACTGAAGTAGTCGAACTTGTGTGTTGAAACTGGCTGTGTGAAGATATCAACAACTTGTTCCTGTGATCTGCAAAACTCCAATTTTAATTTCTTCCTTCTCAACTAGTTATATAATATAGTGATGCTGAATATGAATAAGTTTTGTGCAAACGGGAAACTGGATTCTTTGCTATGACAATGGTTGACATGTTGTCACTATAAATTGTTGTAGGGGACACCTAGTCTTGTAGCACATCTTTTAAAACCCTCCTTAACCAAACTGTCTCACTTGCTACACTTGTGGCTTAAATGTACTCTCGACTTCTGATTTTGGCATAGCAACAGTCTTTTGGTTCTTTGATGACCGAGATATTATCTTGCTCCTATTAAAAATGAATACGCAGAAGTACGTACTTCTCGTGTCATCATTCCAAAATATAGTTTGCTTGGCTCATTCATGAACCTCGGCACTATGCTTACAATATAAACTACATCCGGCCTTGTATAAATCAAGTAAATGAGTGATCCAACTAGTTTTCTATAAAAAGTAGTATTTTGCCTTCTATTGTATCCGAAAATATAGGTTGAAGCTAAAAATAGTTGAGTTAAGAATTAACGGGTTGACAAGTCAAAGTACATGATTGAGAACTCGAATGAGCCAAAATGATCATTAAGGGAAATTTCTGCCATTGTGCCACAGATGTTGACTAAATAATAAAGAAACACAAAACAGAAGGATCAAATTGCAATTGGAAAGACTTAGAGCTTGTTTGATTCTTATTATTCTCCATATTTATAATTTTGCTTACTAGTGATTTGATATTTAATTTGACAATTTCTCAGTTACAATTATATATTTTAAACTTTTTAATATTTTCAATACACATTGTGTCTCTCTCATCTTCATAATTTCTTTAAATTTAGATAAATAATGAGGATCGAACACGCTCTTAGTAAAGATGTAACTTGTTCAGATAAGGGGGACCACAAGTGAAGACCTATGTAGGCTCCCATCCTTTCTTTCTCTGGAAGTCCACAAGAACTCTCTCTCTCTCTCTCTCTCTCTCTCTCTCTCTCTCTCTCTAACATCCAAGAGCGCATTTTTTTGTGTGATATAGTTTTGATCATTGAGGTCTTTTGAGTTTTACAATTTTGATGAGTAAATTTAATTAGTTGATTATTATGAAAATTTCTGAGGAGAGAGGTTTTTGAGTTTTACAATTTTGATGAGTAAATTTAATTAGTTGATTATTATGAAAATTTCTGAGGAGAGCTAACCTCTCTTTTATAAAGTGAAAAAATACCACATGACCCTCAATTATTAGGGGATCAGGGGGCCCTCCTCCTAATCTTCCAATAACAAAGGACTATGTGGTCATTTTCTACTATATAAAAGAGAGGTTAACTATTTATAGTCGGACCGGATTATTATACCGTGATTTGCCAACCTTCACATAATTTTGCGGAGTAAATTAATTTACAAAGTGTTTGGCAACTCCCTCAGATTATAATCTGGATTATAATTTTCTACACGGTATTATTTCATTGATTTCATTTTTTTCAAAAAGTGAAAAAGTATAAATCAAGCAGCAATTTTTTTACTTTTTATAAAAAGCAACTAATAAAATGATGCTACGTAATAGATTATAATCTAACAAATAGTCTAAATTCCAACCAAACACTTTGTTAATTAGTTGATTATTGTACAGTGATTTCGCCAACCTTCACACAATTATTATCATACCTGATTAGTCTTGACTAGCAATTAGCCGATCTTGGCAATTTTCAACACTAGCGAAGTATGATGACACGAGTTGACTAAAACACGAGCTTGAGTCTGAGCGCAAACATAATTTTATCTCGCAAACATAAGTTTAGCTCATAGGGCCGAGAATGTTCGGTGAACCCAACAAAGAAACCATGGGGAAAGGGCGTAGAAAGATCTATTTGTTGGGGGAAGGTAAAAGATGGGCTAAATTCGGTTCTTTTTTACTCAATACCCCCTTCACTTTTCCACCCTCAAGATCTCTGCTAATACATATTTATAAATAGGCTTTTTTCCATACATTATTTAGAAAGTCTTTTTCCATGTTTGTGATCAAACACATTACTTGAATTTTGTCCTACAAAAAAATAAGATTGGTAACCACAAGGCACCGTTATCATATTTATTCAAAATTCAAGATTCATATCTATGCTACATAGAATGATAAGAATTTGACAAGTCGACTTTTGTTACACGGGTTTATTACTCACTTACCATATTTTTATCAATTCATCATAAGGCAAAAATTTAAATTTTAAATTAGATAAATGTGATAGTAATCAATTATAATGGGGTGTCAAATAAACCCTAACAGAGCTTGAAGTATTCGTACAAATGTTGTTGGATGTCATTGTCAAGATAGTACGATTGTCTCTCAAATAATTTTTTCTATACCCTGTTCATTAAAAAGACAAGTTACTACGACGCTAATTATTTTATTTTTTTTCTTTTTTGTGGTAGGAATTGACTAGGTCTTGGAAAAGAAAATAATGGTGGCGACGGAGTAACTCATAGATAGACAAAAACTTGGTTTTTTTAAACCTTTTTACATGTCCCATTGATGAAAGATTATATTAAAAATGGACCATCTACTTTTCAAGAGCAATATAATATACACAATAAATTATATACACGTACATTCGACGGGAATGTATTTAGGAATGATAATTTCAAACTCAAAACTCAATACTCGCGGGTACTCGCCCCAATAGTCTAGGTAATACCCTCTTTGTTAAGTATTAGGTCGGGTACGGTATTAAGAATTTCGCCCGAATTCTTAACGAGTCGGGGACGGGTTGTGACCCCCTGACCCACCCCCAACCCAATACCGGAAAAGTTTTTCTTTTAAATTATAAACAAAAAATTTGATATAAAAAGAGTATTGGAGAATTGTTACCTGAGCTCCAGCCTTAAATCAAACAAGACATCACCGCCTTGGACACTGGACTTTTTGTTAATTTTTTTAGCTGTCCAATACTATGTCAAAATTTGAATTTCCTTACAATAAAGAATAAAATCAAGACAACATAAGATAATAAATACACTAGCTTTTAATTTGGATTTTTTTATTTTTATTTTTTTGAAATGTGGATGGTTTTTTTGATGTTGTTTCTAAATTTTTTTTTAACTTTTTTAAGATTTTCTTAATAGGGGGTAACGGGTATTTTTCTCGTACCCGTTCCGAATCTCCTCGCCTCGTACCTGATTAATTCGCCAATAGGGTGGGGATTTACTTAACAAGATTGGTATGAGGAAAGACATACCCACTCCATTACCATCCCTAATTGTATTAACTCATGAATCAAATCAATTAGTATCCGAATTTTTTAGATATTATTGTACACTAGAAGTCCGTCTATTCACATTGGTAAGCGGGCTTTTAAAGTTTCAACGAAAGAAGGGGCAGACACGTTTTTTTCATTTTCTGAAGAGTCTTTTTCTTCCAATTACCCCAAATGCCGCTTGGACCCCATTGGATGTACCGCCTACTCCCCAACTGGGTACACGGTTTAGTACGTGAGTCAGTCTATTCACACCGGTAAATAAAGTTACGGGAATTTCTATAAATATAAATCAAGTTTTAAAAATAGGGTCTGATCACCAATTAATACATACCACATCATCTAACACAGGTGATGTAGTGTACATTGATTAATTGTCAGATTCTGTTTTCAGAGCTTAATTTGTTTATATAAAGGGACCGAGAGCATCTTCAAGAGACTCTTCATTTACTCGATATACTTTTCGCTTTAGAGAGTCATTTCTTGAAAATTAGCTCAACATGCATTTTTTGTTTTAGAGAGTTTTAGAGAGTCATCTTTTGAAAATTAGCTCTAATAAATTCTTTATTTAACTTTTAATTTCGGCGAGTGTGTTTGACTCTCTAAATTTAGAGACTCAAACCCACTCTCTATTTTACTTTGTCTGACTGTATTTAACGCATTCACACTTTTAACAATAACTACTAACATATAAATATAAAGAGTGTGTTGGATGACGTGTAATATTTTATTCTTTAAATTTAAATGTACTCTTTATTTTTTTTAAATTGGTCTTTAAATATAAATAGTCTCTTAGATACGCTCTAAGTAGGTTAAATTTAACTATTAATTTTTAATACATTTAAATTAACAATTATAATACAACTTTAAGTTAAAATTAAGTAGGCTATAGCTAAATTAATTCAACCTATAACCGAAATAAAAAATGAAGAAAATAAAATAATTGTTCACATATGTTGTTAAAATTATTGTTAACTTTAACAATAAAATTAGAACATCCACGTTGGTAGTCTTAAATTAACTATCAACATAAGTAAAAAGTAGAGTTTTTAATAATTGTTAAATAATAACTAAGTAAGTTAAATTTAACTATTAACACAAGTAATTTAGTTATATTTTTGAGTTATTATTTAACAATTAACTTGATTTAACATCACTAATGTGGTCCACACGTGGATGCTCTAAGCTGCTAGCGGACTTCCTTTATTATTAGTCTCAACAAGAGAATTAGGGGTCATTTTCTAGTTCTCTCTCTTCCAACTAACCCCATTGGGTATACACACTCGTTGCAGTATGTTTGATTCTCCGTTTACCTGCGTCAAACCCGGTGTCCATGAGGGCGCAGAGCCATTAATCTGCAGTTTGCTGCCAAAAATGTCCTCCATTTTTCTGCAAGAATTACCATCATCACAGGGCTAAATTTGGAAAGTAACAGCAATGGCTCACGTCACATTCCCTCTCCCAAAAACAACGGAACCTTCTGGTGGTTGACCGCAAAAATATTTTTTTTTCTTCTGACTCCAAGAAAATACAAAAATATTTTTACAGCAGTTTTTTCTCTTTTGTTTTCAAAGGTTGACTATGGGACACCTACGAATCTCTCTGGTCTTTCTTTATTTGTCTTATCTTGTGTTTGTGGCAACCATATTGAAGCCTCTAGTCTTTGAAATTATAATTTTAATTTTCAGTAGCCAAACTGCATCAGCCAGGCACTGTAAGTGTTTTGCTCTCTTCAGTAGTTTTTCCATTTACTTGATGGGGTCCGTTTATTTGATTCCCTTATTTCTCTTTGTGTGCTAATGCCTGTGTTCTGTTTAGAGATGACAGAATGTTCTCGAAAACTCAAAATCCGTGCAGACCCGACCCGACTCCCCACCCCTGTTAAGAAATGGGACAGGGATGTGGCATGAGGTTGTGCCCCGAATATCTTTAGTAGGGGAGGGATGGGTTTTCGTTGCCCCATCCCGAAACCAGGGAAATATTTAATATTGTTCTTTAATTAAAAAAAAGTTTAATATACAACATTTCGAGTATTCGAGCCCTCAACCTCCACCGACACAAACCCAGCCTTCACCACTTGTGCTGTTTTAAATATGAAAGAAAGGAGAAAACAGGTCGGCATATGAAGATTTTTCCCATTCCCACCCCAATTCAGGCAGGGATCAGGGTGAGGTGTGGGGAAGTCAAACCCAACCCCGCCCCTCCCGTCCCTGTTGCCGTCCCTAGTTCTGCTCCTGTGATGTAAAAAGGGTCTTGTCTTTCTTTGTGTTGTTGACGTGTCTTATTTGAAGACGTGTCTAACAGGACGATTTTGTCCTCTTTACAACCATGCTCATGGTGTTTGTCTATGATGAAATCATTTTTCCTATACCCTGCTCATTGAAAAGAAATCTTCCTAGTACACTTTTATTTTATTCTAGTTTAATTTTTTCATCTTGACGGTAGGAACTGACTAGATCTTGAAAAAGAAAATAATGGTGGAGGGCAGAATAACAGATAGATAAACAAAAACATCTCATTGATTAAATTTAAAGATGATATTAGAAATTAATCGACCATCTGTTTTTCAAGAGCAATTTTACGTGTACAACAAATTAGATGCACATACACTTGGCAGGATGGTGTTAATTCATAAATCAAATCAATTAGTAGTATTTGTATTTTTCAGATATTATTACTTTACACAAACTAGAAGTCCTTCTATTCACAATGGTAAGCGGACTTTTCAAATTTCAACGAGAGAAGGGGAAGACGCATTTTTCTTCATTTTTCTAAAGGGTCTTTTTCTTCCAATTATTATTCCAAGTTTGCTGCTTGGAACCCCATGGGGTGTAATGTCTACACCCCAGTTCGTAACTGTGCACAGTCTACTGCATAACAAAAGTCACTCTATTCACACCGGTAAGAGCATCTACATTGATTGTTTATTACAATACAGGGGCGGATCCATTAGTTAGCTGGACCGAGCTCCAGCTCGGTCCAGCCCAACAAAAATCCGACTTTTTTTTAAGTCTGCTGGCCGCGGCTGCACCGCGGCATGCTTGCCGCGGGCTGCCGCGGCCTGTGCGGCCGCACTGTTTA
>CAVNYN010286880.1:0-10098 GCA_963692815.1 Nyctanthes arbor-tristis
AACCTTCTTCTAGTTGTTTGGGTTTAGATTAATAACGGATGAGGTCTGCAATTATTTTAGCATGTAAAATGCCATTCTTTAATGTGTTAAGGTTAAGATGTATTAGTACTAAAGACTATATATTCAGATAAACACAATTTTGACAACTGGGAATCGATTTGGTATTTTCCATTGATATGAGTATAGCACTAATTAATAATTAAATAGCACCATGAAAAGAAAAGTGATCCTCTCTGAAGTTGCATATTTTACCAATACCTTTTTGCATGTTTGATTGATATTGTGTGGTAGTTAATCACTCGAAACTTTAAAAATACAAAATTTCTTACTTTGAAGTTATATTTCACATATAATATTTTATTTAATTATTCTTTTTTTAATTAGTACAATATTTTACGTTATTCTCTATACTATCAAGATATTACAACTATCAAAGGGAGTTCAAATGTTTCTAATGAGTTAAAGCATAGATTGGAAATGTTTACGTTTAAAGGCCAATTCTTGAAGTTCAAAATGCATTGGCTTTTTCCGATGTTTTATATGGATAGTTTTGGTAAAATTCGAAAAAGGTGACATTTTCTATTTAAGTGTATGAATGTTTTATATGCTAGTCAGAGTGTATACGTCATTACTGTTTTTGTATGTTTGACATAATTTTGTAAATTAAAGTACGTATGTTAATTACCATATTACTTAAAACTATACACCACAAAGTAAAAAATTAAATATCGCACGATAAGAAATTGTAGCATGCATGGTAAGATGAGACAAAGTTCAAATAACTATGTGGGAAAATTAGATTTTTCCTTTGATTTTAGTTAGCTTTTTATGACTAACACATACGTAAATGGTAGAAGAGTCTTTAGAATCATGGGTCCATGAAGGCACTAAAGATGACGGTTAAACGGAAATTTTGAATGTCTACGAAAAACTCTTGAATTAGAACGAATAAAACACATTTGAACCAAAATTAATTAAATTCAGTGCTAATCGAGTTACTTAAAATCTTACTGCATTAAATTTACCAAACCATGCAAGATTTTATGTTTGATTAAGAACATATAAATTAATTAGTGCATTTTTTTAAGTATCTGAAACTTTTTTTTAGTTCGCAATAAGATTTTATGTTTGATTAAGAACATATAAATTAATTAGTGCCTTTTTTTTTTTAGTATCTGAAACTTTTTTTAACTTCGCAATATATTTTTTTGGGGGGGGGGATATATTACTTCTCACTTTTTGATAATTTTTTTTTTGGGGATATATATATATAATAGTTCTCAGATTTTATGGAATTCAAATCTCCGTTAAGGGGGTTGAGTCTTTGACCACTGGACAAACCTTTTGATCCCGTCATTTTAAGGGTTTTCAATATAAAAAATTGAAAACAAACTAAAATAAAGGGAATAAATTTAAAACTGTAAATTAAAATACAAAGTGAATATAAATCCTAAATTTCCTATATATAATTAAATTTCTTTTAATTTCCTGTATATATCTAATTAAAGTTCTTTTGACAGTACCAACTTAAATACTAAAAACCCAGGAAAGTTGGCCTAATAAAACTTAACATCGCCTTCAGCTGGCGCATGTGAATTTTACATTTAGGAAAAGATCAAATAAGTCAATTTTTATTGCACAAAATGGAAACGCCTTTTACAAAAGAAATTTTAATATCCATCACTATATTTGTTATGTTAAATTAATGATAAGTTCATGACTTCACAATTTAGAAAGAGAAAAAAAAATAAAGAAACATATCAAACCAAAACAGTACTCATAAGAATTCGTTAAGGAGATGATAACCAGAAAGAATGAGTAGCTAGGGTTCATACTTCATTCTATTAATTCAACCAAACATGTAAAAAACATTTAAAAAAAAAAAAGGGAAAGACAGAGACTTACTGCACAAAGATATGTAAACGAAGTGCTTCACTAACAGAAGAAGATTCTGAACCCCGAACTTCTAAATCTGTGTAAACTCCGGCCCGTGTTGAGCATCAAAATCAAAAAATGGAGAAGAAATAAGACATGAACCCTCGAAAAGTGGGTTTCAAGATTGAGCAAAGAGAGTTGAGAGCTGTTTCTTTCTTGGAGATGAAGGGTGGTGAAGAGAAAGGATAGAGAGAGAAAATGAGGGTTGTGTCTTCTTAACAAGAAGAGAAATGGAAAAGAAAAGGCCGTAGGGTAGGAAGAGGGGTACCGAGGATATGTTATATGGGGGCGGGGGTCTGCAAATCCTAATCGGACATTCGCCATTGGGATTAACGTAAGACGGAAGACTCGGAATTGAAAATGTTGGGAACTAATTTTGATCCACCCCAACTCGTTTCTTTCACGTGGGGTGCGTATCTCGGGCAATAATGGTGCCAAATTATGGCTTTAGAACATTATTATGTTGGGATCGGAACAAAAAAATTAACGAGATAACAAAAATATGAAAAATAAAAATTAGAGACAAATTTAACAGTAATGATGATCTAGCATTAGAAGTCTAGTATCATTACGACACCAGACAAATGTGATGTGGCATAATATCAGTCACTGATGTAATATGTAAGGGTGATAATATTCTTACATCGGTAGTTGATATTATGTCATTGGTAACATTACGACACCAAATATCTAGTGCCAGATCATTTTTCAATTTAACGAACTGTCAAAATTTTACTTACCAATGTACAACCCATTACAAAAATAATAATAACAATAATAATAATAGTACGAATTTTACTAAAGTTAATTTTCTACCCATTAAAGAATCCCACAAAGAGTTACATGAAGACTCCCTTTTGAAGAATCCCACAGAGATTATATGAAGACCTCCCCAAGGCGCTAAATTTACAATTTTTCCTCTTAACTCACGTCCTCACGTCATAGTCAAAATTTAATGTCAGCAATTTAGCAATGTGTTTGGCAACTCACATTGATTATAATATGGATTATAATCTGCCACACTGCATCATTTCATTGGTTTCATTTTTTTCAAAAAGTTAAAAAGTAAAGTCAAACCGTAATTGTTTACTTTTTACAAAAAACAATCAATAAAATAATGTCACATCGCAGATAATAATCCAGATTATAATCTAACTCTTTGCCAAGATTTTTTTAACTTACGTCTCGCATGAAGCATGTTCAACTTGCGCAATAAATAAACAAATAAAAAGTTATCAACGTGATATTAGTATAGTTTTACACAATTTATTTAATAATATAAATTATTACCTGGCCAAGACGTAAAAACAGATTATATTTTTTATTATTAGTCTCTATATTTGTGTTATTTTTTTATTAGTTCATACTTTTTTCATTGATTATTGAAGATAACTAAAATAATATGAAACTCTAAAATTCATTCAATTTTATGTTGGAGAGACCCGATTACCTTCTATGTCTATATGGTGTGGTAGACAAATCATTACAATTATTTCCACGTTTATAAGGCGTGTTTGGCAATTATTAGTTATTATAGTTGTTGTTTTTTTTAATTATAATTAAAAACTGAAAATTTTTTACACATGAAAATGCCTAGTTAATACCTTTCAAAAGATCATGCCTAATTAATTAATAAGTCATTTATTTCATTAATGTTGCGTTTAAGTGCTTCTATAATTGAATTTTAACTTGTCTACAATATTCATGCCTTCATGAACCAACTATTTTTCGTGTTGTGTAATTGCCCATGTAAATAAACTAATACTATATTTGTGGATAGAAATTGACCGAATTAATCATATATGTATCCGGATTTTTCATGAGACACATATCCAACACACAAATTTCCATTACTCATTTCTCTCATTTTATTTGAATTTTCAAATGGGTAATGATTGATATCTAACATCAAGTGCTAGCTAGTGGGTTTGTGCATATACTGTTTTACATTGATTAATTAATTTAATTAAATGATGAATTCATTTTCGTGGGTCCTCAACCGTAACTAAATTTAATGACCATTGTGTGGTTCCTCTGGATTTATCATTTAATCACCATTGTGTTTGTGGTGATTAACATTATTCTTTTTTATTTTTTAACACCTTTTATATAAAGGATAAGAATACTTAATTTTTAATTTTCATAGACACCAAAATAACATTTATGTTTAGCTCGATCAATTAGTTCAATCAGAAAAATAAATTATTAATTAATAGAACCGAGAATAAGGAGTAGAGATAGCGAACCATCAACAATAGGAAACAAAGCAAATAATGGCACGCTCCACAATTTTAGTCTTGTTAAAATAATCTTTTAAAGATAATTCCAAGACCACAATATTTAAAAAAAAAAATAAAATTCTTATTACTAGTCATCGTTACCTTGTGAAGCATGTTATCATTAATTTTTTTTAACCCAATATAAATGTAAATAAATTTGCATGATTAATTAATAGTTGATCGTGAGTGATGTGAACACTTTTTTTCTTCTAACGATTTATTAAAAACAAACAGTCGAGGAAGTATCTTCAAATTATTCTTTAGGGGGAACATGATAATTTTACAAAACCTTTATACTCCATTTTAGAAAGATACTTCGGGGTTTAATTTTAATAAAGAGAAAAAATTCAATGCCATAAAATTAAAATAAAAATCCTAAATTTCTTATCAAGTTTTTGCTATGATTTTTCTAACACCAATTTAAAAACTAAAATAATCCAAATATTAAGTTTTCTAATACCAATTTAATGTGACCTTCTGACCCACGTGAATTTATAATATTTGGGAAAAGATAATAAGTCAATTTTATTGCAAAAAATGGAAACACATGGTACTCTCTCAAAAAGGAAATATCATTATCAATCATCATATTTGGTATGTTGTAAGTGCAATGCACATTTAAAGAGAGAGAACCTGCTACTCTGTCCTAATAATTTTTTTTTCTTGATAGATGAAGTTGATGTAACTAACATTAATAAACTTTCCCAAAAAGAAAATAAATAAATAAATAAAAGAAGGCAAATGATGACATTTTGGAGGGAGATCCTTCATATCTTTGGAGATCCATCCTACGATATGGAGTAAAATAAAAGGCCAAAATAAGTTTTCTTATATATAAAAAGAAAACTAGGACCAAGAGATTAGCCTAGTGATTAAAGTTCCAACCCCTTACCGGGAGTTCTCAAGTTTGAACCTCATGTACCCCTCCTCTCCCCTCCCCAACCCAAGGGGGGGGGGAAGATGCTTGAACACGTTTCACGTTCATGTGATGCCGAAGCACTAGAAAAAAGCACGATCAACTAACACATTGGTTAATCTTTTCCTAAAACATGGAAAAGTCATTAATGGCCGTCAGATGATGTGGCCCCCTATAATTAGTGGTTTAGAGCCCGATCTGTTTATATAGTCGTACTCTATCAAATTATCTATCGAGCCATAAAAAAGATTCAACAAAAGATAGAAACAAATCCAATATATATGCTTTACACCAAAACAATACATGGAGTAACTCCTTAATTATATACACTTGTGAATTTAAAAATTGTGTGGATTAAAAAAAATAGAAAAAAGTTTGAATAACTACATGTATGTATGTATGTATGTATGTATGTATAATTATGCGTTTAAGGTACTTATGTTGCCTCTACTAAGTAAATACTCTCTCAGTTCCAATTATATGAGTTTGTCGGCCTTACCATGAGTTTTATTTGGAAAAGTAAATTTTGTAAATTGTGTTTCATAATTTATCATTATTTAATAATAACTAACGCAAACATAGTCCTTTATTCTTTTTTCGTCCATCTCAAATTATAATATACTTTCCGTTGTTAATTTCTTAATGTTCAAATATATACCTCAAATTATTATATCCATAGTAACCAACGAAACAAGTACCATTAAAGTGAAATATATTAAGTAAATGAAATTATTAAAAAATATATTCTTATATTATACTTTTTTCAACAATATGTATTAATTATATTTTCTTAATTTATGTAAAAAATGAAATTACGCTGTTGTTTGAAATGGAGGGAGTAATATTTACAGCCAAACATTAAATAAAGATATATTCTCCATGGCGGAGGGAGGTTTTTTGTTTTTTTTTTTTTTTGGGGGGGAGGGGGCGGGCAGTGGGGGCACTAGACTACACTGAAACATTTTTTCCGCGTATTTTGAATTCTATTTTCATATTAGTACTTACTAGTATTCTTAGACAAAACTCCAACTGTAGAAATGAAATAAAATTTTATCGATTGTTGCAATATTCTCACACTATTCACATATCGACAATACTGAATTTATTTTTTAATAGGAACACAAATGCAGTTTGGGGGGCCCAGGGGGATGTATACCATTAATGGCGTGTTGTGTCGTGTGCACATTGTATTTCTATCAAAAGAAAAAAAAAATAATAAAACATATCTGAATCAAATTTAAAGTAAAATCCAGTGCTAATTAATGGAGTCACTCAAAATGTATAGCGTATTAACCTTTGATTAAGATGTTTGTAGTTTCAAAGTTTATACTGAAACGTTGCTTACTTTAATTTATTTATTTTATTTTATTTTTAGTGTGCAGAGAAAGTTCAAAACAACATTTTGTCATTTTGTAAAGAGTTCAAAATGTTTTGTCATTTTAAGTGTTTTTTCAATATAAAAGGCTTAAATGACTAAAATGAGGAAAACAAATTCATTTTTTCCCTAATAAAACTACACATAAAATACACAGTTGACAATTCGAAATTGTAAATATCAATTCTGATTGCAAAATTTCTTATTTCTCAAATGATATTATTTACCACAGCAAGTCAATAAACTGTAAACATCGAAGTTAAGAACTAAAATGTGAAGTTACCACCCACCATTTCAGCATGCAAGCGTGACCATACTAAAGTCGCGTTATGTTTTCCCACTTAACCTTGCCTCTTAATTCTGATTTATTTATTTATTATGCCTAATGTAAGTCTAACCATCCTTCTCAAAAAACACTATAAGTAATAATGACTGTGTAGCGTGTCTTATGTAAATAACAAATGTTAAGCGCAAATTTCTAGATTTTTTTTTAGTTTCTCCAACGTTAGCACTAACTATATATGAATTTGCTTCTTTTTCCATTTTCTGCAACCATGAATTTTCTTATACATGATATAGGAAACCAACTAAAATTTTGAAGTAAATAATAAGATGGCTGAATAAAAAAAATTAAAAAGAATGTGCTAAGAATTTTTACATTCAAAGTTCTGAAAATTAACATCAATGATAGTTTATTTGTAACGATAATATAGCTACATTGTTGAATTCAAATAATAGTATATACATTCATTTGAAAATTTGGAAAACGTAGCGAAATTTGTGGTTGTATTTGGAAATAACTATGCTAATTAACATATCATAATTCTGAGTTTTCTAAAAGACAATTGAAATTGATCTAAGTGCCCATTTGTAAACTCACATTTTAATGACTTCTAATGAGAAATAAGAGAGAAGATGAGTGAAGTTAAATTATGAAGATTTGTGTGGTGCATACGAGTTCAATGAAATATGTAGATGTGACTGATGGATATTGATTATTTATTTTTAATTTGAAAAGAAAAAGAAAATTGAATTAAATAAATAAATCATGATAAGAACAAAATAGTTATAAATTTAATTTATACCCAACTGAATGAAGCATAAACATTTGGGTTACAATTAGAAAATGTAAAAACTAAAAATTAAAAATGTTGTTTGATAACTCATGAGACCTATATCGAATTGTACGTTCATAAATTAAACTTCGTGTTGAGATCTTCGATTTAACATATATGTTTTATATCTTTTAACTTAAGTACAACAATATAAATCACAATATTTTCTTCCTTGTATGTATGAGTTGGGAAACCGGAAATGAAGAGTTTTCATTTTTTTTTGGTTATATTAATGAAACGACTGAGGGGCAAAGTAGGAATTCAAAAAAATAAATAAGGGTAAAATAGAAAATCAAAAGATTTTCCTACATCTACACTTTTAATATATATCACTTTGTTTGGTAAGTATTTATAACAATGTGGGTTCATAAATTAATTTAAAATTTAAATTTTATATAGGTGTCGAGATTTACAATGTCATATGGAGGTAATGATTAAAATAATATGAAAATTCATATCACATCAAATATGTAGTTAAATATGATACTGCTGTGTGTCTAAAATTTAAAATTTAAATTGATTGATAAATAAAATTGATTTTTAAATGAGTACCAAACATAGTGGTAGCGATTAATTAATTAATACATAGTGGATTCCAAAAAATAATAATAATAATACACACTGATAAGAAATAGTTAATTGGGCAAATAACACAAGCAATAGTACTATATATAAACAAACATGCTATGGCACGATCTCGAGTGTATATAGTTGATAACTCTTGTCCTTTGAATCTAATGGCTCTAGATGATTTTCGCCATCAATTAGCTAAGTCTATATGTAACATCCCGTGAAATTCCTCTATTTGAAATAGGGATATCTTCGGATTAATAATTGGTTTTGATATTCAACTATAATTAATCGATGAATAATGGAATGTCTACTCGAGACATTTTATATGAATTTGAAGACATTTTTTGTTTAGTTGACAATTACTTGAATATATGTCAATTTCTTCATCAGTTATAGAAATTGGTTACATGAACGATTAAGTTTAATCGGGTAGTAAATTTTGAGATGAAAAAGATTCTTAAGGTAACGATATGATGTTTCACTATTATAATCGGAAAATATAAGGACTTAATTATCAAGTTTAATAGATGAAGGAGTTACTAAGAGTTAAAGGGAAAGATTTGAGACACTTGGATCCAATAGCTAGTTTCCACATGCTTTGAATCCAAGACACACATTTGGCACCTTGATTAACTAAGATTCATTCCTAGCCCTTCAATTTGACTCATTGCTATGGACAAGTGGGACTCTTTGCATTGGTGGAACTCAAAGTCTTTAGGTAACAAGAATAAAATTCGTCCATATATGGTGCATGGCTTTGGAAACTCACAAAAAACTTTCCAAAGGCTCTATTTTGTCTCTCCAAACAAGGCTTAGCTCATACACATATAGAATCCACATTTTAAGGTTACTTTGCTTAGATTTTCCAAGGATTTGAAGGTGTTTTGTCATTGATTGTCAAGTCCCCATTTAAAAGAATCAAACAAGCAAGGTGAGTAATCCATTTCTTTGGTTTATTTGCATGCATAAGTTTCAAGAAAAGGTATGTGTTTTGATTATTGTTAAAATGATTTCTTGCATAAGAAGTGCTAGAGTTCCTCTACCCAATTTGTATTGTTTGCTTTGATTTGATCCATGTTAATCGTTATGGATTGAAAGTTTGGAAATCCGGTAAAAGAAAACCGGAAATTGTTGTGAATCAATTGTGTTGCCATTGGTATTTGAAAGGCAACGAGGCGCCATGGGTAGTAGGATTTCTAGTATTTGGGGCCCTATAATGTGATCAAAAGGATTTGTGCATCTTGAAGTTCTTAAGAATGAAGCATGAAACGATTTTTATTAACCTTTGATAAACCAAATTGATGTATTACTCACGGGGTATTTTTATACTCACCTTTTATATGACTATCTTTTATAGATGATCCAACGAAGAGTTGTTGAAAAGAAAGCCGAAGAGTGGAGGATGTCTCACGATGCAAGCCGGATAATGCATGTGATAGAAATTGATCTTTGGGCGTATTACGAGGATGAGTCAATGTTTATTATGTATTTAGGCACCTCGTATGAGTTCGAGATCTATTGTGCCTTCTCTCTCAATCTTGTGCACCATGACAAGATTATGAGGGATAGGCCAATGTTTCTAGTCTAATTATGTGTATGGAAGCTACTATATTACTAAATAAAATTTGGCTTTTGTGGAAGGTTTTAAAACCAGACATGGAATCCTAATTTTTACTCGTAAAGGTTTCCAAATCTTGTGCTCGGTTTTATATATATATAAAGTGACTTTTATATATATTGTGTTTCTTGTTCTTATTATAGATACTACACTTAAAACTAATTAAGATGACAAACAATATTATTTCATCTAAGGAATAAAAGAGGTTTATTGGCAAGTCGTGCCCTCGATTTTGGACAAAAGTTGTGAAAAGAAATTTATAACGCTTCCGACAAATTCATTTAGTA
>CAVNYN010286881.1:0-10921 GCA_963692815.1 Nyctanthes arbor-tristis
TTTTGCATCAACAAAGTTGTTGAAGCCAACAAGTCACAATGTTAAAAAAATGACATTGTAACAACAGAAATTTCTAGCATACTTTTTGAAATGAATTTTTATATCAAAGTTGGGAAAAGAGAAAACAAACTAAATGCAAAGATTACCTTGGCAAACTTTAGATCAGCCCATGGCTGCTTCTTTAAATCTTGACCATATAACTCATCAACTGCATGAACAATAGTTGATAAAAAAAAAGACTGGTGGTAATCATCAACAACAAAATGAAAATAAACGTAAAATTCAGAAGACTAATACCTAAAAATTTTCCAATAATTCTTGTAAGTGCAGCTAGCCGTATAACATTATGAAATTCATTTTTAAGCTCAACCATTCTGGAAAACCAACAAATTAAAACCTACAAATTTCCCAATAACTCTTGTGGGTACAGCCGCATCCACTGCTCCTTACATTCCTCGCTCAGTCACGGTAGAGCAGGAGATTGTTCAACAAAATCAGCCCATCAACCACCATCTATTACAGAAAAATTTACAAACTAAGGCACCGAAAACTAACCTCTAAGATTTCAAGCTATCGACCATCGTTCGCCGGAGGAAACCGACCGGATCTGCCTGATTTTTAGCTCCAGATGCCAAAAAATTACAAATCGAGGCACCGAAAACAAACCTCTAAGCTTTTCAAGCTATCGACCGTCATTCACCCGAGGAAACCGACCAGATCTGTTCGGATTTTTAGCTTCAGATGCATGCCCCCTTCGTCAATGCGACTTGCCCCTTTTTTTATGTTTTTAAACCAACGAATTGTGCTATTATTCCTTTTCATGTTTCTTTATTGGAAGATATAAGAAGGACCCACACATATGTAGATGCAAGTTTTTCCAATATTGCCACGCTCATGGTTGTCGTTCCAAATGTTACTGTTTTTAGCAGCGACAAAGGTGTCGCCACTAGATAGGTCTTTGCTACAGTGCCTATTTCTTGTAGTGATTTGAGTAGTCATCGGCAACCCTAATTTGCGTAACCTAATAACTTTCCAAGGCCCAAGTTTTTTAGGGCATCTTAATAAGCATTATTTAATCCTTGCTGCCATAATTTTCAGATTTCTTATTTATATACTGATATAGTTGTAAAGTTGTTATATGTAGTTCATAAACTCCCTTGAATTAGCCTCCTTTGACTCTTTACTACCTTTTTCACATATGGCACCTGTCATGTTTAATCTCTCTGACATTACATCTGAGTTGCCAGACAATGCTTCTTTCCATCTAAGGGTTTCAAGGAAGTGGTCCATTCCATTCCAGAATTGAGAGTTGGGAATTAGACTGGTTGAATTTGTGTTAATGGATCACCAGGTATTATTACTATGTTTACTTTTTTAGTTTTTATTTCATACATAAATTGGTCTATGTTGAAGTAATTGTGTTTAACACAGTTTTACTTCTCTCTATTTTCAAGTATGCTACTAATGTAGTTAAGCTGACTTGTCATTTCTATTAAATGGTTATGTGTTATGTACTTATGTAGTTAAGCACATGTTAAGCCTGCCCATGTTGCATTGAAACTTATAAATGTCTCTGCATCTGTGGGTATGAACCATTCAAGGATTTTCAACTGTTTGCACTGACAAGTATTTTTGGCCAGTTAGATGTATTCAATTTTCATTGTTTAAACTTTTATGTATTCTAAAGATGTCATTGCATTCCTTTTGTATAAAATCTTAACCTTTTTTTAATCATGAATCAATTATTTTTGGCTAGTTAGATGTATTCAATTTTCACTGTTTAAACTTTTATACCATTACTCCTATCAAGTTCAGTTGTGTCTGTAGTGATTGGGTTTCGCACATCTTTATTAGGCAGATTTATAGTTTATTCATGTTTATGATTCACTAATATTGTTTTTTGCCCGGATGTTAAACTTAAAGTATAGGTTAACTGTGTTGTATGTACTTCTAATTATTTGAATTATACATATTCCATTCATTTTGATCATTGATTGAGAGAAAAATCTATTGTTGCTTCTACTAAGTTTATTAATTAACTGTCTAGACCGACATATTTGGGTTGTTCAGATGGATTAAATTTGGATTTCGAATTTTTATGCTAGATTTCGTGTGTTCTTTCATTAATGTGGTTTTTCTTGCGTTTAATGCCAGGAGATAAGGATCCAAGCCACCATTGCTCATCAATATATCCCTGAGTTTGGCGATCGCCTAGAGGAGGGAGCATTGTACGCACTGATGCATTTCTCTGTTAAAGAAAACGTGGATCAATGGAAGCCAACCTCACATCCATTCCGATTCTATTTCAATGAGTTGACAAAGATCAAACCTCAGAGTAATGATAGACATCCTACTTTCCCCCTCATGTTATACAGTTTTACCCCGTTCATGGATGTCTTCAACTCTCCAGATATCCGTGGTCCTGACTTGATTGGTAAGATTTGCTTTCTATTTTCCTTTTACCTACATTTGTATATGTGTAATAAATGTTGTATTACATGAATATCATATTTCGAAGTATTTTTTAGTTTCTAAATCATTACTTATTGACTTATTATTTAGGCATCATTGGTGCCAATAATCCCCTTGAGATTGTGAAAAAACCAGCTACGGCCAACGGTCTGTCAACTTGGGGTAGCTTCTACCTACGTGACTTGGAGTGAGCATTTTTGGTCCTACAATTTTTTTTTTTAATTAGCAGAGTGCTCTGCCCTTATTTTTTTATATTTTGACCTATGCTATTTCATATGCAGTAATAAGAAGATACATTGTACTCTATGGAACGAGTACCTTGATCAATTTGACAATTTTTTAAAGTCACCAAGGTAGGATCCTGTTGTAGTGTTGCTCCAACTATGTCGCATCAACAAGAGATGGGCTTTGTTCTTGTACTTATCATTCTTTCTCGTGTTAAGTGGCTATTATCTAATTTCCCACTGTTTGATGACTAAATTTATTAACCTGTCAGATGATTCAAAGGGTAGGTGATTCAAAGGGTGTGCCGAAATCCTTTCATGTGTCTAAGCTCCTGCTTGATAAGCACACTCCAAAAATTGAAGACTTCCATCAAGTATATGTTATTAACTGAAAATATTTTAGTCCTTGCCCTATTTATTTATGATTTGACCGTGGAACTATTTTACATTGCATTAACTTTTTATATATAACTTTCTGAATATGCTTTCTTGCATTATGTTATTATCGTCTCTACTTTTGACAGCTTCATTACATATGTTAGGTTTTTAAACATGAGGGCTTCAGCTGCGCATTCATCTAGCCAACGATCTTTGTCAGCTGGCTTATCATTTGCTAGTGGAAAAGAGGTTGGATTCACTCGGACAATTGCTGAGTTGTCATCAGCAATGGAGATATTACTAATTCTAATTCATTCTTTCCAACAATAACAATGTGAAAGTTTTTTAATAGATCTCTAACTATTTCAAATTTACTACAAGTTCGTGGCTGTTGGTTCTATGGCCAGGTAAACTCCATTTTGTCATGGAGGAGTTAGGCTTACCTTACCTGTTATGACCCGATATGTTTCAAAAAAGTCATAAGAGACAGTAGGGAGTTTATATACACCAAGTGTGAGAGCCAGTTCTAGAGGGTGTATGGGGATATCGTTTCCAGTTGAGGATCAAGCACCATAAGAGCTATGCTGATATAATGTTGTGGGACGAAGAGTGTCAGCTTTTGATAGGAAAGTCTGCCGGAGAGTTCTCCAAGCACATTGATATGGTGCTGCTTTTCCACAAAATTCAGTATTAATTTGTCACGTCTTCAAATGTCTTTTTCATCCTTTATTTCATAATGTGATTTGATTTTCCTTTTTTTTATCTCAGGATAAATTAGCTCGAAAGAGCTGTTTGGATGAAATAACCCATTTGGTTGCCCGGGATCTTCTGTTTAAAATAGACCACACATCATTCAGTTCAGCTGGAGGTGGCAAGGTCTATTCAATCAATATGATATCCGAGGACCAGAATAAGATCCAAGAGCTCAAAATGGCTAATGGGTCCGACGCTGAGGTACGTTTTTGCTCATCAATCTTCATGTGGATTGTTGACTACTTTTAATATACTTGGTTACTTTCCTACATCTGCTTGACTTTGACTACAGGATTACAACTCAGACTCCGATTTGGATTTATTGTTTGATTCGCGGGATGCTGTTGAGTCAAATGTGGTAACTATAATTTGTTGATTCACCCTCACTCAAATTTTAACCATATTTTTGTTGAAATGTACATACCATGGGCTTCAATTTCGTTTTCCTTTTACAGCTTTTGGACTCCCCAAATAATGAAGAATTGCAGTCTCATGATCAAGCCCCCCACAAGAGGCCCTTTGATGATAACCCCTTCAGTCCTGGTACAGCCACATCGACTCAAGCATCGAGTAGCAAGAAAGTAAAAGGCATAAAGATTGAAAAGCCTTGAGTTAATCCCTTTTTCTGATGGCTTTTAAAAGAGCCTTATAAACACTTTGCCTTTCATCTTATACATTAATACTGCTGTTTTTTCCCAGTGCACATTGGAGTGCACTTTGTTGATATTTTAAATATACACTAATGCTTTTATGCTCATGTGTTGCATAAAAGTTTTACCTGTTAGTTATCTATGATTTGTTTTGTGCACATAGGGTGCACATTAAACTTGCTTTATAGGGAAGGTTACAAATTGATTATTATTTTGTTTTATGGATTCTTTTGAATTGTGCAATATTTTTTTATTTGTTTCTGTTCGCTTGGCCATTTGTTGTCGCTGTTGAAGTGTGGTGTTGTCTCATATTAATTGTATAACCGTGTAGGATTTCATTTTGAATAGTTTATAATGTTCCTGATTTGACTTGTTCTGATTTTTTTTTTTTTTGAATACTTGTAGGATTTTTTTTCCAAATTTTATTTCCAAGGTGTATATATATATATAAACCGTGCATAGGCATTACCATTTGCAACCAAATTTTCATTTCATACCCTATATAGTATTTTAATGTTATTTGATTTTGACCTATTTCATCATCACTAATCTTACTAACTATAAATAACTTAGTATTATAGTATTAATTACGTTGTTAACTAACTTATTGTATCAGATGTGAGTACAGGGAATAATTGAATAGTTATTTCAACAATATTTAATCTATTTCAACTATATTTTATTATGATGACATAGAATTTTATTATTATGATATAGAATTATACTAAGCGTTAAGGGTCATAAAGAGCATTGTAATGTCCCCATTACAATAAAAAGTTCAATAAATAATAACTACAATTCTC
Source organism: Nyctanthes arbor-tristis (assembly GCA_963692815.1). NCBI lineage: Eukaryota > Viridiplantae > Streptophyta > Magnoliopsida > Lamiales > Oleaceae > Nyctanthes > Nyctanthes arbor-tristis. The sequence continues at coordinate 5,281 of CAVNYN010286881.1, forward strand.
GTTTTCGTATATACTTCCTATCATAACTTAGGTTAGACATAGATAAGTGAACATATTAATAAATAATCATAAATCATGAATTAAATATCTCTAGGTTTCTATATACATATCCTTTGTCAAAGGTAAATTATAATTGCTATAAAATAGACAGAATAAATCAAACAATTAACCTAATTAAACAAACTATTGCTCAGGGCTTTCCAGTCGAAAACCCCTAAACTATTATTCAATTAATCTAATAAATATTAACTACAATATTTAGTCTACGTGTTTAATCAAATAATATTTAATCTAATTGAATAGTTATACTTAATTTTATGTAGAGATTACAATATAAAGTTTAATAAATAATAACTACAATATCTCATTTTATGTAGAGGTTATCATATATACTTCCTACCATAACTTAATTAGATTACATATAGATAAGTGAACATATTAATCGATAATCATAAATCATGAATTAAAGATCTTGAGGTTTCTATATACATATCCTTTGTCAAAGGTAAACTATAATTGCTATAAAATAAAAAGAATAAATCAAACAATTAACCTAATTAAACAAACTATAGCTCACGGCTTTCCAACCAACTGTAGCCTAAATTTCATTCAATTTCTCAAGCCAAATATTTAATATGTTTCTTCACTGGCCTTAGAAGTTCACCCGCGACCGAAGTTCATCGCAGTCGATATTTGGCCTCAATCCTAGGACGATTGTTTCAGGTTTTCTCCAAACTCTTACGTTAATTTCAACATCCATCCGATCTATAGTTTATATGTTTTTAATGCAATATTAACACAATCAAAACAAATTAGTTTCATTGTGACTGTTATGATTATTTCTTGCTAACTAACAGAAATTTTGAAACTACCTATGTTATTAATATTTCATTATTTCATCCTAACTATCAAATGTTATTGTTATTCTATATTTATTCAAATCGATGTTGCATTGGAAAAAAAAAGCAGATTATTATGGTTTCGGTTATCACCGAAAATGAATGCATCACAAAATCTAATATTAAAAAAAATAACAATAAGAAGAAAAAAAGAAAGAAAGAACGCATAAAATAATTAGTTTTGGATCTTGATTGTATTCTTAATTGGCAAAAATATATCTATTATATTTCATCTTTGTAGTGTTTATTTAATTTAATTTAATTCAATTTAATTTAATCTAATCAATCTATGATGTATATTATGCACCAGAAGAGTAATATATAATGGATACGCACTTGTGATTTAAGATTATTATGTTTCTAATTATCAAATGTTGTTGTTATTCTATTTTAATTCAAATTGTTATTCTAATGTAAGACAAAGTTTACGATGACTATTAGTGTTCTAAATAATGATTTTAAATATTTAATTGCGAAGCACTCATTCAAGTCTACGAGTGTTTACTAATGTAGAAGCATTACTCTTTTTTTTTTTTTTTTTTTTTTTGTTTAATTGCAAAGGATTGACTTCTATGTTTCATTGGTTATTGTTGTATTTTTTCATCTAATCATCTATGGCTTTTTTACAATCTTATGAAGGGATTTATTCTTTTACTATTTTTTACATGAGCCTATTTACTATGAATTATTAAAAGGTTATATTGGTTGTAATTGTTTCACATTTATAAATTTATAAATTAATTTTGTACATATCTAATATGTTTTGCTCTTATCAATGTACGATGAGGAAGTTGACAAACTCAACTATTATAAATGGTGGAAGACGAAGAAATTAGATGACAATAGCAATCAATTGAATACTGCTTCTAATAATGGTAGCAATAGCAAGAAGTCTAGGGTTGATGTCACTACAAGTGATTCTTTGGATATTTCTAATGGTGTAATGTATAATCACCCATTGTCCATTTATTTGAGAAGCCCTTTTAGTGATCTCACTAATGGTGAGATGTAATTCCGATAAATCATTAAATCTTTAAATATTTATCACTAATTTGCTTACATGATTTTCTGTCGCTCTGTAGTGTTCAGTGCATCGTGTTCCCGTACATTTAACAATCTTGAAATACCACCTTCTAGCGCCACGTTAGACGATCATTGCATTATAGGCCCAGATAGAGATGATGATCATCATGCACGGATAACAAGTAGCCATGATAATTTCACCGATATTCCTGGACCAAGCAATTAGTCTACATTAGATCATGGCATCGATAAGCCTCGCGAATGTAAAACCAACTTTTATTTTAAAAATATTTATTTTTAACTCATTTTTTATATTGATATGGTAAGCATTTTCAATTGACTTGCATATGTGGAGGAGTAAATATTTTCCCCACTGTCTATTTCTACATGCCGAAGTAAAGGGCGATAGCTCGTACATGTGGAGGAGTCTTTTATGGGGTAGAGATCTGCTCTTGAAAGGGATTCGATGGCGTGTTGGTAACGGTAATAGCATCACCATTTTCTCATCTTCGTGGATTCCTTGTCCTTATTCATTTATGACCATTACTCCCCCATACGGTGATTTCCTCTCTAAAGTTTCGGATATCCTTTTACCTGATGGGAGATGGAACTAGTCTCTTATAAATCAAAGATTTCTTGCTCCAGATCAAGAGGCTATTTCTTCACTACCTGGGGGATGTCCAGATATTCCAAATACACTCATATGGCATTTCGAGAAAAACGGCGAATATACAATGAAATCTGGGTATCATTTGGCTTTGTCTCTTGCAAAATCTGATCCACAGCCTTGTACTAATCCACTCATGAGTTGGTGGAAGTTCCTTTCGAACATGAAAATCCCAAGTAAGATTAAAATTTTTATTTGGAAAGTAATGAATGATTTCCTTCCTACAAGGGCTAATTTGTAGAGTAGGAATATTGCTCCTTTTCTCCTTTGTACACGCTGTGAAATGGACAGGGAATCCAATGCTCACGCGTTATTTTTTTGTGAATACGTCATTAATGTGTGCGATAAAAGTATTTTTTGTACTTTCATCTCATAGATGAGTGGCTTTTCTGCGGGGGAAATTTTGTTGACTACTTGGAAAAGATTTACAATCGAAGAATTGGAGCTCCTATATATCATTGCATGGAAATGTTGGTTCCAGAGGAACATCCATACTTTTGAGAACAGACAGGTACAGGCTCATGAGATCCTCCTTGGGGCTACTAGTTTCCTTTACAATTCAAATTGACAAATGGATATGATGCTCAATCCATCTTGGCCAAGCAAATGAGTACGCCTGGCACACAGTCATGGGTTAAACCTAAGGCAGGGTTGCTTAAGGTAAATGTTGATGCAACAGTCAAGGACAAGGTGAACTATTTTGTTGTCGGCGTAGTCATACGCGATGAGAAGGGTAATTTTATTTTGGACCAGCCCTTTTGTTGAAGAATGTTGGGCAATCCTGGTTGGCCTACAAACAGTTATTGAAGAAGGCTTTCAAATCGAAACTATTGAATCATATTGTAGTGGAGTAGTGAAGGCATTCAATCAACCAACCGAGAAAAATGAGGAAGGAATCATTATTCACAAAATCAAATCTCTTATTTCCAACTTTTGTATGTCATTATGTTGTTGTATTAGTAGGAAGGCCAATACTATAGCCCACGCCTTGGCTAGATACGGGTTTAAGCAGTGTGTCTCCCGCATGTAGAAAGACCCCCTTGACTTTATTGTAGACCTTATTGCGAATGACTTGAGATGATAATACATTTCCTTTTACTTTTAAAAAAAAAGCAGAAAATTTCACTCATCGAGTCACATCTCATGCCAATATAAACAAACAAAACAAAATTCCTCAAAACATCATTCGTTAGGTTTTTAACATCTGAAGTAATACCTTATTTGTTCATGCTTTGTCTAATTTCATCCCGTCGATATACTGTGCAGAACAGAACCATCCAGAGTTGATAGCAAGTTGGCTTTGTTAGTTGACTCAAACAAATGTCACATAATTGTAAAAGTACTTGAAGATGTTATGGTGTAATCCTCAGTCTTATGTAAATAAATTATAGATATGCAATCCAGATTATTTTAGAATAGAAATTGGTCAAACCATTATATTAACATATTCTTTAGAACCTATAATTACTATATCCAATGCTCATTTCTATTCCTTCTGTCTATGTTTTCCAATAGAAACTGGAAACCAACATGGCATATATCCTCAAGTCACATGTATGCAAAAATGTATTCACTCATTACAAAGAAAATGCAGGGAAAACCATAATTAAATTTTCTAAAATCATATACCACTTTCAACTACCAAAACCATCGCTCCTTAGAAGAAACATTAATTGGATGTTAAACAAGCAAAAAGTACAGAAATTACAAAGAAAAAACTCTTGCCTCTTGAAAAACTCCCTCCACGTTGCTTCCGTTTCCGGCAGCAAAAGTAGAAGGTGAATCCTCCCATTTCCAGTAAAATTATAATAATTGACAGACAAATTTCAAGTCTTGAATTATCACTATTAACTTTAGGAGTATTAGAGACATTTAAGACTGCCTCAAATAATGTAACTAGGGGCTAAAAACAAAGTTAAAATGCCTCTAAGGGAAGGAGAGGCGAATTAGTAAATGCCTCTATAAATGATGCCCCTAATAATAATTAGAGGCATATTGGACACTAAAAACGCCCCTAAAAATATATATGCCACGTAAGATAAAATTCCATTAGAGTCGCTTAATTAAATGCCTCAATTAAATTGAAAAGAATGGGGGCACTAAATTAATGCCCCGATTAAACAATAGGGGCACTTATAAGTACTTTCATAATTAATTAAATAATACATAAATATAAATTGTAGTGAGTCGTCTATAGGCCCCTATATTTAATTAAATAAATAATAAAATTGACACCTATATTATTATTATTATCATTCATGTTACAATATAAAAAATATATATTTCTAATTCAATAAAAATTGAAACAAACAATAATAATATCAATATTAAAAATTCTAATTACATGCCATCTCAAATGGTATGTAATTAAACATTTCAATGAGTAAAAAAGAACATTATGTCAATCATAGATAACAAGAGGTAACATCATATCATGTTCCTAACATCAAAATCTCCCTAAAAATGCTATCTCAAATAATTTTTTGTTCCTCTCATTACTCGGTAGGCATGAATCTCCATAACCTTGAACTCTACCGCTTACATATGGTTGCAACTTGAGTTCTTGGATCTCCTTGCCAAGGGTGTCAAATAGTTGTGTTAATCCTGCGATACCTTAACCTATAAAAAAATATAGTTTATTTATAAGTATGCATTAGTTAATATAAGAAGTTGAAAGTATTGCTCAAAAGATATTAAACTCACCTCCATCTAGTTAGATGCGACTCATCAATTCAACTTTTGTGCTTATTCTTTTGCTCGTGAACCAAGTTGAATGCCTCAATAGAAACTGGTTATGATGCTTTTTGCTCCTACTAAATGGAAAATACACATTAATAAAGCAAAGTGAGCTTCCTCTCTCCAATAAAAACATATGTACGCTATTTTTCTTGTTATTCACAAGCAAGAATTTAATATCAGAGAGCTAATATCTTATAAGTCATGATTTAAGGATCAAATTTCTAAAAAAAAAGATGCACATTTTATTGAATTATTAATATAGAGAGTGATCTCAAGAAAAACTTCGGGTTTTTACACCATAGAAGATAAAATA
>CAVNYN010286882.1:0-20142 GCA_963692815.1 Nyctanthes arbor-tristis
CTCAACACAAGACCACCCACGAGTCTTGTACTTGCATTGCTCTTACAGGCTTTTGTAAGTTGTGTTTGACTTGGCATCCCTTCGGAGTGTGTTGGTAGGCGACTAACATTGTGCAAGGGACTTTCCACACGAGGTTGAAGGGTTTAAGAGTTCAAGTATCTAACGATGAGTTCGGGAGATCTCTAGAAGCTTGATGTACGTTTCAAGAGAAGCGCGATAGAGAAGAAGAAAAGAAGCAACGGTATTTGTTTTCACAACACGACAAAAGGCGAAAAGATGGAGTTCTTTTATAAGTTTTCTTTTTGTGTGTTAAGTGTATATTGCAATATCACTTACTTTCTGTTCTCTGTTCTAAACCTTCACAAATGTTAGTGGATCGTTTGTCCCGTGGGAAAGGTGCCCATGGTTTTTCCCTTTTTAGGTTTCTGCGTTAACAATTCTGGTATTATTTTAATTCTACGCATATACTCGAGCTAGACATATCTAGATTGCGTTTCTGTGAAACACCAGATTAACTGTATAAGTAATTAGGCATGATGCATCTTAATCAAGGTCTAGATACGTAATCACAATTACTACTACTATTTTTTGTATTCTTAGGAAGTACAAATAGCTTAACCAATAAATTCTTTCGAACTAGTAATACAACAATTAGGTAACAACTTAAAATCAACAAATTTATGACTAGTGACTAGTAAATATGGCAATAACAATAATTCTTTTAGACTTCAAAAATTTCTACCAGTAGCTCTTTTATGTCGTGATAAATTTTTAACGCTATCCCTATTGAAGTCACAATCTTTACGTTGGGTTTCAAAATAAGTTAGAATTCTAAAATAAGCTAGAAACAAAGTCTTATAAGGAAATAAAATCTTTACTTGCACGAGACAAAGTCTATGTCTTCAATTTATTATAAGTGCCCAACTTATATGAAGTAAAGTCTTGAATACTAAAACATAAAAGTCTATGGTTTTAATTTCTTTTACGTACCAAACTAAAAAGTCTGTGTGAAGTCCAAAATCTTTCATTAAAAAATTCTTTGAAATAATAAATAGTCTCCATAACGTCTTTTAGCTATTTTATTAATCTTTTTTGGGATAATTTATCAAGAAGCTCACTGAGAGATAACATTCTTAGTTATTTGCTTCTTGTCTTGTTAAGAGGAGTCACTTCTTTTGCTATCAATTAATTTTAAAGTAACAGTTTCAAGTAAACAAGTTTCTAATTTGTAATACAAAATTAAGCAAGTATGAACAATTTATCAAGATGAAAAATATGGCCATTTTAGAATACTTCACCGTTCAACATGCTAACTTCTTGCAACGAACTTGAAAGAACATGGGAATATTATCAACGTTCCCTTTAAGCTTCTGAGAAGGGTTAAGACTGTAACCTTAAAAGAGCTTTCGTCATCTTTAATAGGCAAAAACAATTTCATTCAAAGAAAGCATTTTAACTCAGGTGATTAGTTGCTCCACTTTGGCCATGAAATTCAAGAAAAGAGGTTGACAATATTCAAAATAAAAATTTTCTTTTATATGCAAAAAGCTAACAGTTTACTTGGCTTTTCTTCTGCTACTCCTAGGCCGTGCCCGAAAGTTGCTAAAAATAAGAGAAGAATAAAAACAACTTACTTGATAGTACTGCTTATTGCTCGAGAAACTTTACAAGCTTTTTGTTTACAAGAGAGAAATACTGCAAGGCTCTGAACACTCTATACTCAGTGTGCACTCTAAATTGCCTATGCCTTTACATTACAACATTGCCTCATTTTATAGAGACTAGAGTTGTCAGTATAATCTTACTTGTACACGTGTATATACAAATGTATGCATGTGATCTAAATTTCTTCACTTGGACAGTGAGTCTTTCTTCTTGGAACAGAGATGTCAACGGGCGGGTCGGCGCCGGCATTGGGTTCCCCATCCTAGCCCTGTTATCGTTTACCCGATCCCCGTTTGAACAAAGATTCAAAATAAACAAAGATTCATACACTTAATTTAAATTAAACATTTAAATGTTCAAACATTCAATTACACAACACAACAAATATTCTAAGTTTGAATTCAAATCTTACAAACAATAAACATTTAAAGTTACACCTCAAAAGAAACATTAAATCCCCCACCTTACAAAGGTTCCAACAAAAACAAATATAATACAAGACTTCATATAATGAACACTCAATCATTCATAAAATTGCACTCAAAAATGTTCCTTTATTCTTCTTCATCTTCAACATTTGTACAATACCCAGTAATCACTGAATCCTGTAAAATAATACATTTACAATAAATCCCAATATGTTCTCAATATATCCCACCACGTTAAAAAGTTATACACAATGTCCATTACTCGGATGTTCTTTTTATTTAATTAACTAGATTTTTTTCACCCGTGCATTGCACGGGTAGAGTTATAGTGTACATTCATATAAAAATTGACATGTGAGTGTATACATTATTTTATAAATATAGTACAATATACCGGTTACATTATATAAAATTACAAATTGATATGCCAATTACAATTTACCATGGAATATTTGTAGTAAAATATCTGAGTTCATAATTCTGGTCTCCTCCAAACTCATCGTGCAAATTCACATGTCCAACCTATATAAAGTTATAATAATTAGCAGTCAAATAATTAGATGTGGCAATTTGACTCATCAATCTATAAACCTGTGGAGACATGCCTCTAATATGATTGACTCGTCACGCCTAATCAGGGCAAAAGAAGGGGTATGAGGCAACATTATCTGACCCATCGTGGGTCCAGGGCGGGTGCGAGTCAGGTTGGACCCGTACCATAGACCTGTGACTCACCAAACATTTTTTTTATTTTTAGTAAATTTATTTCGAAAAATGTGTAGAAATTATTAGCGATGACAATTTGACTAATCGATTATTAAATCCATTGTAGTTTATTTTTATTTTTTCATTATATTATTTTTTTGAAATGATTTTTCTGTTGAATTGAAAGAATTATGTTATTATATTAGTTAATGTTGGAAAATTTAAAATTCTAAATAAAAGTTTTGTTTTATTCTACGTTTATCAATTAATAATGCGTTGCACATATCATTAATTGAAAGAGGAAAACAATTCATGAGTCCTTTTATGGGTCATGGTGGCGTCCCAACCCGTCCTATGACCCGACTTGTCTTGACCCGCTATATGAATTTGTAGGTTCTGGGAGAGAGGGTCTGGGTGATTTCAAGACTCATGAGGCGGGTCCAGAGTATGACTAATCCGTCCTATTGCCATCACTATAAATAATCATATCACAATCAACTATTGCAACTATAAGTTTAGTCTCTCACTCGTGGGTTGTACGGGAAGACTAATTTTCAAAAAAGTTCAATAATAATGAATAATAAAATATTAGACAAATACACATTATCGGATTTGTATAGCAAAAATAATAAATATACAGTTTTAGTTTAGTATTTTGACGTATTTAATTAATGTTTTATTAATATTAATAGTTACCTACTTATGTACTCAATTAATACTTTATAATATTTCACTTTTAAATCATCTAACGTATTTAATATTATTCGTTAACTGTCTAATAATATGTATCGGGCGTGTGCATACCCGTATTCACTTGATACCCATTCAGATAAAAATTTTCATACTCATGAGAAAGTACTCTCTTGACGTATCTTTTCTATGAATAAAATTCAAAACTGATAGTTATAATTAAAATATTAAATAAGGATATATTTGTAAAGAAATGCAAGTTAGACTTTTTAATATAAAGAATACCATATATGTGGGACATCCTAAAAAGGAAAATAAAATCAGATAATCGCAAAAGAGGGATTAATTTTTTTTTTTGTAGTTCATTTTCTTCTTGTGGATTTCTTGTCTCTTTATTCACAAAATTTTCACTGAAATTCATTATTATCTTCGTCAAATAAAAATATCGATCAATTAGTATTCAACCTGTACGTTACACAGGGAGATAAATTCCTAATGTTTCATATAAAAAATATTCATTACATAAATTACAAAAAACAATAATAGTCACAATAATAATTAAATCAAATGAAATAACAATATAAATTCAGTCGTTATTTTAAAGGCTTTCATATCTATGGAGAAAAAAGACTAAAAAATAAATTATTTGTATCCTCTATAACCTAATCGTTGCAACATAAATGATATAGAAACAAAGATAAAAAAATAGTTACAAAGATTTTCAAGTTAGATCATAGATGTCAAGAAAATAAATTTTAGCCATATATTATTACAACAGAATTACATTATTTGTCTTTAGTTGTTGGCGAGACGCAAATAAATGGATTTTTATTGAACAAAAAGAAGAATAAATAAATCAGTTAATTTACTCCAAGTTATTATGAACTAAGTTTCCATTTATAAGATAAGTTATTCTGAAATAGGTTTTTAAGTTATCCTGAAATAAATTTTGGTTTCAATATTTTCAAGGACTTTGTGAAGAAAATTTTGAAAATCAAACAAATATAAACAATAAATAAATAAATAAATAGAGATAATATCAGACAATTAGTTTATAATGCGCTCATTTTCGAATATTCAATAATGGGAAGAATAATTCTAAAAAATACTAATTCATAAGAAATTGAACACTTACTTGCCGTCAAATTTACATCGGTAGTAGATAATAAAAAATTGTAAAAACTTCTAATTATATATAAATACTAAAAAAATAGAAATGAGGAAACTAAAATAAAAAAGGAATATAAAAAACTAATAAACTAATATAAATTATTGAAAACTCGTGATGAATATCTAAATAAGAAAAGTTTAAATTTGAAAACTTGAAAAATAAAACCAATTGAAAACCAACTGAGGCACCAATTGAATCCAAATTAGTATGCAATATCATGATGATGTCAGTAAAAGAGCGGGAAAAATGCAATTGAAAATCCAAATCCAATTGAAAACTATTGTATTATATATTATACTAGATTTTTTCACCCGTGTATTACACGGATAGAGTTATAGTATACGTTCATATCAAAATTGACGTGTGAGTATGGAATACACGGGTAGAGTTATAGTGTACGTTCATATCAAAATTGACGTGCGAGTGTGGATATTATTTTATAAATAGAGAACAATATACCAGTTGCATTGTATAAAATTACAAATTGATATGCCAATTACAATTTACCATGGAATATATGTAGTAAAATATGTGAATTCATAATTTTGGTTTCCTCCAAACTCGTCGTGCAAATTTACATGTCCAACCTATATAAAGTTGTAATTATTAGCAGTCAAATAATTAGATATGACAATTTGACCCATCGATCTATAAACCCGTGGAGACATGCCTCTAATATAATTGACCCGTCACGCCTAATCGGGGCAAAAGAAGGGATATGAGACAACATTATTTGACCCGCTGTGGGTCCAGGGTGGGTGCGAGTCATGTTAGACCCCACCATAGACCTGTGACCCACCAGGCATTTTTTATTTTTAATAAATTTATTTTGAAAAATGTGTCGAAATTATTAGAGGTGAAAATTTGATTGATTGACCATTAAATCCGTGACAGTTTGTTTTTATTTTGTTATTATATTATTTTTTTGAAAGGATTTTTTTGTCAAATTGAAAGAATTATATTATTATATTAGTTAATGTTGGGAACTTTAAAATTCTAAATTAAGGTTTTGTTTTATTTTACGTTCATCAATTAATAATGTGTTGCACATAACATTAATTGAAAGGGAAAAAAATTCGTAAGTCCTTTTGTGGGTCTTGGTGGCGTCCCAACCTGTCCCATGACCCAACTTATCTTGACCCGCTATATGAATTTGTAGGATTAGGGTGGGTCTGGGTGACTTCAAGACTCATGGGCGCGGGTCTAGAATATGACTAATCCGCCCTATTGCCATCTTTATAAATAATCATATCACAATCAACTATTACAACTATAAGTTTAATCTCTCACTCGTAAGTTGTATGGGAAGACTAATTTTCAAAAAAATTCAATAATAATGAATAATAAAATATTATACAAATACACATTATCGTATTTGCATAGCAAAAATAATAAATATACAGTTTCAATTTTGTATTTGATGCATTGAATTAATGTTTTATTAATATTATATTAATAGTTACCTGCTTATGTACTCAATTATTGCTTTACTATATTTCACTTTTAAACCGTCTAACTTATTTAATATTATTAGTTAACAGTCTAATAATATGCATCGGGCGTGTATATATCCATATTCTCTACGTATTCTATGGGTGAAATTAAAAACTAATAATTATAATTAAAATGTTAAATAAGGATATATTTGTAAAGAATTGTAAGTTAGACTTTTTAATATAAAGGGGACAATATATATATATATATATAGGACATCTTAAAAAAGAAAAAAAGATCAGATAATCGCAATAGAGGGATTATTGTTTTTTTGTAGGTCATTTTCTTCTTGTGGATTTCTTGTCTCTTTGTTCACAAAAATTTCACTAAATTCATTATTATCTTCGTCAAATAAAAATATTGATCAATTAGTATTCAACACGTACATTGCACGGGGAGATAAATTCTCAATGTTTCATATAAAAAATTCATTACATAAATTGAAAAAAACAATAAATAGTCACAATAATAATTAAATCAAATGAAATAATAACATGAATTCAATCGATATTTTGAAGGCTTCACATCTATGGAGAAAAAAGACTAAAAAATAAATTATTTGCATCATCTACAACATAATCGTTGTAACATAAATGATATAGAAATAACGATTAAAAAATAGTCACAAAGATTTTTAAATTAGATAATAGATGCTAAGAAAATAAATTTTAGTCATATATTATTATAATAATAGAATTACATTATGTGTCTTTAGTTGTTAGTGTGACGCAAATAAATGGATTTTTATTATATAAAAAAATAATAAATAAATCAGTTGATTTGCTCCAAGTTATTCTGAACTAAGTTTCTATTTATAATATAAGTTATTTTGAGATAGGTTTCTAGGTTATTCTGAAATAAATTTTGATTTCGATATTATCCAGGACTCTGCGAAGAAAATTTTGAAAATCAGACAAAGATAAATAATAAATAAATAAATAAATAAATAAATAGAGATAATATCAAACAATTAATTTATAACGGGCTCATTTTCGAATAATTCAGTAACAGGAAGAATAATTCTAAAAAATACTAAAAAAATAGAAATGAGGAAACTAAAATAAAAAGGGAATATAAAAAACTAATAAATTAATATAAATTATTTAAAACTCGTGATGAATATTCAAATAAGAAAAGTTTAAATTCTAAAACTTGAAAAATAAAACCAATTGAAAATCAATTGGGGCACCAATTGAATCCAAATTATTGTTCAATATCATGATGAGGTCAGCAAATGAGCGGGAAAATTGCAATTGAGAATCCAAATCCAATTGAAAACTATTGTATTATATATTACTAGATTCAGTCGTACGATGCACGGATAGAGATCTAGTGAAAAGACATGCATCAAAAGTAGTTTAATAAAAATTTAGATACTTGATGTCATAAAAGAATATAAAAACTATGACAAATTTATAAATGTAGTTTGTATTGTAAAAGGAAGTCTTGGATCAAATGGTATCAGAGTTTTTCTTACAATAAAGAATTTGTCGCCTGTATCTGATCCAAATAAAATTTTTTCCTAAATAATGCGATCTCCAGGTTAAGAGATTATAAGTCTTGTGCCACTACACAATATAGTCGAATGAAAAAAATTCCATAACTACTAGGAATACTGATAAGTCTTCAATTTATAGTTGAAAATTCTAGAGTATCGTATCTCATTAAAGAATTGGAATTTGTAAAGATTTTTAGTGAAAGCTGTTGTTAGAATATGATAAAATGATAGCATGGTCATCTCTACGATGCATGGCAATAAGTAAAAATTTCGTTAAAATTATATGTCAAGATAGAGAGTTAATTACCCAAAATGCCACTATACTTTTAAAAAGTTATATAGCATGCCATTGTACTTTAAAATTCACCTCATATGCCACTGAACTTGTGAAAGTGTTATCCCGTTTGCTACTCCGTAAACAACCTGTTAAAAATGTAACAGACTTGATAACATGGCTAACGAAATTTACCACGTGGCATATTAGTCTTTAGTTTTTTAACCGGATGATGACGGAGTGGCAAATTAGATAATATTTTTACAAGTTCAGTGACATATGGTATGAGTTTTAAAGTACAATGGCATGCGAGATAATTTTTCACAAGTATATTGGCATTTCGTGTAATTAGTTTTGTTGCATCATTATTTTATATGAGAAATATATCTCCAATATTAGACGACCGCATTATGATACATAGCATATTGTATATTGAACCCCAAAATTATTCTTCTACTTCTCCTCTTCAATAAAATATGTCATTTAGAGTAATCATTTTCTTATTATTTGAGACTATAATTTGATGATGATAAATTAATAATATAGCATAAAAAAGTGATATTCTTGTAATTATATATATAACTTTAGTCATATAATTATTGATAATTAAAGTAGAGAGACGTAATTCCTATTAAATTAAAGTTCTTGATCTAATTATTGACAATTAAATATCATTTATCCATTTGTAAGTAAAGTAAAAAATTCAGTGACATTTGATACAGATTAATATTGTCATAATTTTTGCTTTTTTTTTTTCCTTAGTGACAGCATAAGCAAAAAAGTATCTCGGATTCCTTAGTGAGAATGGAAAAAAAGTATCTCAGATAATTGATAAAATAAAAGATATTCATATAATTCACCTTGACAATAAATTTTGATAGCACAATTCAGGTTGTGGAGACAGCCAACAATAATATTAAAAGATAATGTAGTCAATTGGATTGAGCTCATATAGAAAAACGTAAAAAAATATTCACATGGCATAACTCATTTGTAACATTGTAAAAGAAAATAGTATCATATTTTATATTGTACCTGTAAATACCTTAGATGAAAAGTTGAAAATGAAAATAAAGTATAACTATCACTAAATACAATAAACGAAGTCTCTTAAAAGACGGGATGCCAAGATACCAAAAAAATATCATAAAACATCAATATCATTACCAATGGTGGAATCGAAAAATGTCTCACTCATGCGTTGCACAGATACATGTCATCTGATTTGTATAACAAAATCATTAAATATAAAATTTTAATTTAGCATTTGATGCGTTAAATTAATGTTTTATTAATATGTTATTAATAGTCACCCTTTTTGTGCTTGATTAATGTTTTACTATATTTTATTTTTAAATCACCTAACTTATTTAATATTATCAGTTAAAAGTCTAATAAAATGTATTAGGCATGTATATACCGTATTCAATCAATGCCCATTTAGATAAAAATTCTCATACTCATATAAAAAGCACTTTAGACATACCATTTTTAACTGGATAATACCTCATTTCCCTACATACCCTTTTAATTGTATGAGACTTCGTTTTATATTGTGCAAATACCCATTATATCACATTATTATTTTAGTCTAACAAATTACAGATGAAATCTTTTAAAGAGTAACATGATTTTATAATGACAATCGTTAGAGTTATAGTGTATATCCGTATCAAAATTGACGTGTAAGTTTATTTTTTAAACCTCGTGTCATAAATAAAGTACAATATACCAGTTGTATTACCTAGAATTACGAATTGATATGCGAATCGCAAATCACCACAGGATATTTGTAGTAAAATATCTGAATATTGAGCATAAATTTGGTTGCATAATTGAGTCTAAAATTTTAAGTCCTATCCAAATACGTCGTTCAAGTTCACATGTCCAACTTATATGAGATGATAATAATTAGCGATCAAATGATCAAATCGCAATCAACTATAGTAATTATGAGTCTAGCATCTCACATGTGCGTCATAGGGTAAGACTAATTCTTAAAAAAAAAACAATAATAATAATGTACAATAAAATATTGAACAAATAAGTGCCATTGGATTTTCATAACAAAAGCAGTCAATATACAGTTTTGTTTTAATATTTGACACGTTAAATTAATATCTTATTAATAATATATTAATAGTTACATGTTTATGTACTAGATTAATACTTTACTATATTTTACGTTTATAACATCTAACTTATTCAATATTATTAATTAACAGCCTAGTAATACGTATGAGTATGTACATACTCGTATTCACTTGATACCCGTTCACATAAAAATTTTCAATCCCATAGAAAAGTACCCCTCCCAACATACCATTTTAATCAAATAATACCTTATTTCCTCACATACATTTTTAAATGGGTGATATTCCATCTTATTTTATAAAAAATACTCATATATAATATCACGTTGTTATTTTTGTCTAACAAATAAGAAATATAATCATTAAAAAATTAGCGCATATATATAAGCAAATTAGTCTACGGTTCCGCTAAAAAGTCTATTAATAAGGTATTTTTTATATTTTATTTCCTATTGCAGTAACTCATGTGGTATTCTTTATTTTTTCAATTTTTTAATATTTTTATTCTCTTTTACCATATCCATCTAATTTTTTGAAATAAGATTCACTATTTAATTTAACAACTAGCACATATTTATCGTCATTTAATTATTTAAATTATGGATAAATTTGATTATGCAATGATAGATAAGTGTCTATATCATTAAAATATTTGTAATTTATTATTTTTTATTAAAAAATTTGTAGTTTATAATTGACAAAACAATTAAAAATAATTAATATAAATAAAAAACTTAAATAATAACCCGTGTTCGTCAAATAATAATAAAACAAAAGAAATAAATATGAATGAGGAACTTAGTTTATAATCCATGTTCATCGGATAATAAGTTTCTTTTTAGATCTTTTATTTTTGTCTTAATTATTTTAATTAATTAAACATATATATCGTTAGTTTAGATTAATTGAAAATATTAATTGTATATTTCCCGCTATAAATGTTAATAATTACGACTATTTTTATTTAAAGGGATAAAAGTTTTACACACTACAATTTATACATTTCGTAACTATAGGCAAAAAACAAAGTGTGATTTTTGTAAGACTTTTGAATCTTGAGAAGATAAACTTGAAGATAACAATACAAAATAACGTTCTTTTTCTCAATTAGGCTAATCAATATTAGAGAAAGTTAATTAATATTCACATTTATGTTTATTCAGTAATCCAACCGGATCGAAGAATGCAATTTGTCAATTCTACTTTTCGTGTGAAATTATAATATTAATTAATTGATTCTTTATTTCTTCCATAAATCCAATTTCGTAGGTTTATGAATTTAGAAACACTGTGGACAAAACGACTTAAGACGTTGTAGAAAAACTGACTTATTAATTAGAGTAATAGCTTGTGACAATTTATTTTTGTACAAAATAAAAGAAATTTTTATTTTTGATTTTTATAACTTTTTATTATAAAAATTAAAATAGATTGATTACGGTTTTCTGGTGCACGTAGGGGAAATAAGATAAGAGGGAAGAAACATTTATAATTATTAAAAATGAAATGATTAATTGTGTCATTTTAATTTTAACCATTTTAGTATATTTGAAAAATTGGTGAGATTTATAAAAAAAGTAGTTTCAATATAATTAACCTTTGAGTATATATGTGGTTAATAATAATATTTTCTTTAAGTGAAAATACGTGAGGATAGTAATATATAAATGACAATTATTAACAAATAAAAGAGTTGACATAATGGTTTAAAAGTATGTTACTCTTAACATGCAGGTCACAGGTTCAATCATTCACTATTACATTTCTAACAATTTTTTTTATTAAAAGTGACATCCGGTATTCTATGACATTATAAGAAATAGTGTCAGATAGAGTTTTAGGTGGGAAATATTTTCTAATTGAGCCAGATGAAATTGCAATTGAGTCAGACAAACTGTCATTTAACATATATATATTAAATTAAATAATTAAAACGAAAAGTATAACAATAAGAAAAAGTATAATAAATGAACCACTAATTTTTTTTATTAATACTTATTTTTTATTTCCTTTAAAAGTAATAAAGTCCGATATTATTAATTTCACACATGTACATTTACGGACTACTATATTTAACCCTTGTGCGTTTCATGGACATATTATATTGAGAAAGTAAAATAGAATATATTAAGAGAACATAAAATAATGAAATTATACAATCAGACATAGTAAAATTGATTAAAATGTAATATGTATATAGAGTTTTGAAATAAAAATATTAAATTAATATATAGATAAAGGCCCAAGATAAAAATATTAAATGTAATATGTAGATAGAGTTCTAAAATAAAAATATTAAATTAATATGTAGATAGAGTCTCAAAATAAAAATATTAAATTAATTAATTAAAAGGAAAAACATAACAATAAGAAAAAGTATAATAAATGAACCAATATTTTTTTTAATAATTCTTATTTTTTCTTTCCTTTAAAGGCAATAAAACTCGATAGTATAATCTATATTAGCTTCACACCCGTACATTTACGGACTACTATGTTTAACACTCGTGCGTTTCATGGACATGTTATACTGAGAAAGTAAAATATAATGTATTAGGAGAACATAAAATCATGAAATTATACAATAGTAAATTATTAAAATGTAATATGTAGATAGAGTTCTGAAATAAAAATATTAAATTAATTGATTAAAAGGAAAAATATAACAATAAAGAAAAGTATAATATAATAATGACATCATCAATTGATTTTTTAAAGGAGCCAGAAAATTAGCGGGAAAATCATTTTTAATTGAGCTCACAATCAAATTGAGCCAGACAAACTGTTGATTAATATATATATATATATATGATATGATGATATGATATTGTATGTTATGCATTAGAATTTCTATTAGGCTATCTCCAACCCTTCTACTATATTTTACAATATCAGTACTCTAAAATATAATACAACAATCTCCATTTTAAAAAATTTCCCCAACCCACATACTCTATATATTCTCTATAACTCTTTTTTCTATTTTTCTTTTATTTTCAACCATTAACATATTATAAAAAATAAATAATTACACATCATATTAATAACTGAACGTAATTAGACCAACATTTTATACGACTTGTATTCAAGCAATACATTTATTTAGACACCAGATTACAAGATAAACTCAAAAATAAAAGTTGCAAATAGACGAAAAAAAATATAGCAAGGTCACTACAAATGATAAAATATACGACAAATAACAAGAACATATAACCGACTGAAGATTAAGAATTTGAATTACTATATTCCTCCGATAGATGGTCGATGAGGGCATCTCAAAGTGCATAGTGTGCTGTCTTATCTCTGATTTTTTATGACTTGCGAGGAACTCTTGAAATAGAACATGTTCATCTCGTGCCATTTCCACTACTGGGGCGGGTGCCTCCCGATGATTTGTGATTGGTGCCTCTACATCCCATTCATCTTCAATAATCATGTTATGCATTATAATGCAAACAATTATAATATCATACATCACACGCTTACTCCAAACGTGCGCTGGTCCGGAGATTATTCCCCACTTTGATTGTAGAACACCAAATGCTCGTTCTACATCCTTCATACAGCTTTCTTGTCTAGCTGCAAAGTATTTCTTTTTTGGAGTTTGCGGGTCGTGAATTGTCTACACTGGCGTGGCCCATTTAGATGACGTAGTGAACAAGAGGTGCTATTCCATTGGCAAGGTTAGAAAATAGATGAGACCGTTCCAACACATTAATATCGTTGTTTGAACCTGACATAGTAAAATATGTGTGCCAAATCCACAAGTCGTAGTCGGCCATGGCTTCCAAAATGATTTTTGGACTTCTACTCCGTCTGGCAAAAGCTCCTGCCCAACTTGTTAGGCAATTTTTCCACTTCCAGTGCATACAATCGAGACTACCTAACATTTCAGGAAGAAGAGCACTCAAGAGCCCTTACTGATGTGGCCAAGTGTAGTGAAAAAATGACAAGTTTCATGGACCGAGTTGAGGTGCAGTGACAATAGCTCATCGATGCCGCGCAAGAAAGGAATGCTTTGATGTCTGAAAGAGAAGACACCAAGCTACTACATATAAACCCCAGTACAATGCACGAAGAAGTCCGTCCATACTTGATTCAAGCACAGCAGCGTGTCTTGCAAAAAAAGATGGCGAGCAGGGATATCTCTCAAGGTGGTAGAAGTGCATTTGGCCAGTTCTTTGGCAGAACTTCTCCATCTGGGTGGGACCTCCTGGACTACTAGTGCCCGGTGTGATAGTTACACATTCATGTATTTCTTTGTACTATTTGTATGGGCTTGCTTTATTTATCCATTGTGTAGTTTGTTTGTTGTTTATTTTTTAATACTGTTGTGTGCTACAATATATATATATATGTTGTTTCCATTGTACTAGTTTGCTTCTATGTTTTATGTAATATATCTTGCTTATCTTTATATTCTCGCAAATTAATTTCTTTCATTTTGTAAAAAATAATACATTGACAAGAGCCGAATTAGGCAAAATAACTTAGATTAAAGAAATAATAATTGTTTTGAAATAACACTAGATTAAAACGAAGAAACCAACACAAAAGACTAAAAACTTAATTAAAAAAAGAGTGAAGTAACCAAACATACGTGAAATAATTAAAACAAAAAAGATTAAAGTAAACAAACACACGTGAAATTGTGTTTTAATAAAAAAAAAAAAAGGTGACCAATCCAAATGCACGTGAAATGTTTTTTAAAAAAATGAAAGAAGGTGAACAAATGCTCAAGATACGGGAAATGTATTAAAATAAAAAAAATAAATAAAGCATGCAATAACATTTCCGTAAATAAGCGGAAATGCCATTTGCATTTCTAAGCGCTATAGCGCATGCCATTTTACCATGGCCTTTACACTTATATTTAGCTGTCTATTATTGGTATATTTTAAGAAGTTTTAATATGCATTAGTATAAGGATGTTTAAAAAAGATAATTAAACATAGCTTATTAGATTATTTAAAGAATATAATATACTAATATACTGATGATATTTTGCTAATAATTGATTAGTTCAACTTATTAATGATTATTAACAGTGTTCTAAAAAGCGTGAAGCGCGGAAAAGCGTTGGCCTCAAGCTTCAAACATTGCAAGCTTAAGCGCGCCTAGACGGCGCTTAAGCACTAAAAAGCGTTTTTCTTTTTTTTTTTTATTTTTACAAATCTAAAATTATTATATATTTGAAATATGTATCCTAAATTGGAAAATAAATGTAAAATCATAAATATTATATCTACTTTATAATTTTAACACTTTTATAATACAATTTTGATATCTTCAAAGGTAAAAGATGGATAATTTTTACTTTATTATATATTTATAGGGATTAAGTATTATAAAAATAATGTAATTCTCAAAAATAAGTAATACTTGCCACTTAAAATAAAAGTAAGAAAACTCATTTCACACTTTTCACCAACAAGAAAACCACTTAAGTAAATGAGAAGATGTATAAAACCAATTCTCTATGTGTGTGTGTATATATATATATATATATTATACAATAATAATATATAACTTAAATAGAGTTAATAAATATATTATAAATCTGAACAATTTTCTTTAAAAAAATCTTTACAATTTTACAAATTCTAGTAATATTATATATTAACACAATTGTTCTTGACTATTGCTAAAAATATAATATAATAATGATGATTTTTAAAGAAGTTTATTAGTCAAAAAATTTCAACTTGAAAAAGAAATTTAGTGTTATTGTTTTAACTTTTTTATTGTCCCACATTGAAAGTTTTGTAAAAAGACAACATGATTGTGATTTATAAATAAGATGAGCTTTTGTTCAAATGACAATATAAAGGAAATTTTGTGGACTTTGAGGCAAATTAATAATTGTCTTAGTCCTTTATGTTTAGTTTTAAGTTTAAACGATTGTCTCAGATTGAAAGTTTTGTAAAAAAATAATATGATTGGGGTTTATAAATAAGATGTGCCTTTTGTGTAAGTGAATATGTAAAGGAAATTTTATAGACTTTGAGGCAAATTAATTATTGTCTTGGTCCTTGATATTTAACTTTAAATTTAAATAGATACTATAGCCATATCTTCAAAGTGTAAAAAAAAAAAAAATGAAGAAAGCACGCCTAGGTGCGCTTTTTGGCGCCTAGCTCGCCTAGGCAGTCAACAATTTTTGTTGACCGCTTTTTTCCTCACTTATAGCCTAAGCAAAGCGTGGAGGCACCACTTCGCGCCTAGGCGCACTTTTTAGAACACTGATTATTAATGATTTAAATACTTAATAAAACTACTAAGACAATCTGCATATATAATTGCTATATATAAAATTGGTTAAGTGTTAAATTGAGCATCTAAATAAGTATGCACAAGAATTAAGAGATAAATGGTGCAACACAATTAAGTTATAAAATGCTTAATATTGTTAGAGCTGATTTGTGTTAAATGAGATTTAACCAATGGTGTTATTTGGATTAAAGAACTAAATGTATCATAAATATGTGGCCTACTTAATTAGATGACTTTATATATAACATTGAATTAAAGGGATAAATATCTAACCTATACTCATTTCAACTTATGATTTACAGCTATATAAAATCATGCTGAGCACATATCAGTTCTAAGATAATAGGATTTGCCATGTAAGCGTAGTGACATCAAGATTAAAAGAAAAGTTACAAGCTTAAAAGCCTTACATGTACCCTGCCGTCGTTGAAGAGGAGAAGAAGCCAACAATGCTCAGCCGTCCGGTGGCGACGTGGTCGGAATGTGAGACAAGGCGTTCACTTTTCGCACTTGGGAGAGCAAATGAGAGCGAGCGATTAGGGTTTCTGACTGTGAAAAATGAGATTCCCAAATCCGATGAGGTGCGCTGTTGTTTTAATTTTTTTTTTTTTTTGCAATGTGATTTAGCTTCAAGTTTTAAATATTAGAATTATAGTGCAAATCAATTAGCAAGAAACATGCTAGCATTGGTGGTGTAACCGTGTAAGTTTGGGGTTTTTGGCCTTCTAAGGACGTGGGGTTCAAACCTTCAATTATTATACTAACCATTTTTTTTTTGGACAGGGGGCTAGGCTGAAATACTGGCGCCTGAGGTCCCAGGTTTGATTCTCTATATGGGGTATTTCTACATTTTATTGTAGTATGTATTCTCACTATATGTAGGTTTGTATTGTTGATTTTCTTAGCGCAGTGTTTTAGTAAGATAAATATATATTCGTGTTTGTATTGTTATAATGCTGATTTATAATTGTACTTTTAAAAAAAGGTTCATGTTTCGGGCGGGTTGGCCAAAAACACATCCCCCAGCCCCGTTAGAGATTCGGGGCACATCATTGTGCTCCATAGCCACCTTGTATTCCCCGCCAGGGGCGGAGTCAGTAATCAATATCGGGGTATATCGAAAATGTAAATTAATATTAATTTGTATATGAATTTTTTTTGTAATTATTTATATGGTGAAAAAAGATTTTTTGTTTTGTCAAAATGGGCGTGCCTAAGCAAAGGGTGGCACACCCCCACCTACGCCTCTTCCCCACCCCATTCACGATGAGTCCCCAATGAGTTCAGGTTTCTGGGTTCATTGTAACATCCCTTCATGAAAGTTGAGGTGTCTTTAATAAATGAGATACCATATCCTAAGTTTGAAGACTGCCATTTTGTCAGAGATATTTTCTAACTAGTGTACAAGAATTTTTTTATTAACTTGGCTTCTCGATGTTGCCACTTGTCATTTTTCCAACGTGTTTTCGATTGCTTCTTCAATGCCTTCATCTAACTCTACTACACTCTCATAAAATAGAGAATTATCAAATTCTACGGGTCTGGATCTTCCAGCAGGAGTTCATAATCAAATCCCTCTATGGCTAGGAGATATAACTTTCCTTCTAGAATATTAGCCTCTATGCAATCGATTGGTTTTACTTTTCAAGCTAGATGTATTGCACAATATACAACTTTATTTTTGGCAAGAGTTTCTAATTTCCAGATGCTAAGTCTTTCATAATTTTTGGCAATAGCAGCCACGGTGAGTCAATACACCATTCTGTGAGAGAACATGCATTGCGAGTAATATGGTATATGTTATAAACTACGGTCTATGTTATAAGAAAAGAAAACTTGATTAAGGACATGTTTGCTTAGCTGAATTCTATACTAACTACAACATAAAGAGCAAAAAGAAAATATTTTTTTCTCATTACCGTCATAAGATGACCTTGAATCAGTAAGACGACCTTGTACACTAACCCACACACATAGATGTTGAGGAATCCAAGTGTGTAAAAAAAAAAAAAAAAGAATGATATTTTGTGCTCAAGCAAAAGAAGAATCTTTAGCAAAATTAACACAAAATCTTGGCAGCAAGCAAAATGTCCATGCCAAAATCTCGACAGCAAGTAAAATGTCCATGCCAGAATCTTTACAAGAATTTTTAGCAGCAAGCATAATCTCGGCAGAATTAACACAAGAGGGGGAGAGAGAGAGAGAGATTACTCCAAACAAGTCCAAACAACATATTATTGTCATAATTATTATCAAAAGTATGGCCGAAAATCTTCAAAATTATCCCATTGGATGCAAACAACATATTTTCAAATGAAATTTAACAGAGAGAGAGAGAGAGAGAGAGAGAGAGAGATCGGCCACTGTAGCTGTCCAGTCGCTGGAGATGTGGGTGGAGGGAGCACGAGAGTGGGTCACAGAGGGGGTTAGGGTTGGGATGGAAATTGGGGTTCTGGATGGGAGCCCCGATTCTCCGCTTTTGATTTGAAATAAAAATTTTTTTTTGGGCACAGTCAGCACCAAATCACCCACCCACGTCAGCGGTGGGCGTTGTAAGTTCACCCACCATGGGTGGGTGAACGGATTCGCTATTCATCCATTGCATAACAAGCTCGAAACTTATATCCAAATTTAATTCATAATCAATTATGGCACATGACTCTGATATTCTTATTTCATAATCTACCTTCCTTAATGGCAAAAATAGTCAATCATGTCGTATAGGTCCGAACAACCAAGAGCCTTTATAAATATATAGTGATGAAATGGAAAGCTGGAATCACTAATCCATGTAGCCGTAAAAAAAAACACATTAAATATACCTTTATTAAAAAAAATACATATTAGAAAAATATATGTAGTGATGGAATGCCTTTATAAATGCGTTAAAAAAATACTATGGCGACTTAATTATTAAATCGGAAGTTGCAACTACAGAACTCCAAAGACATTAGTACTTCTTCTTTAGAATCACGCCTTAGCCATTATTCAACACAGATGTGTGCTTGAGCACAAGAAGACTCGTTTCCACCCTCCATCCGTCTCGCCGACCTTTGTTCAATGTGTTTTGTAGCAAGTTTATCGAACTCACAATTCACCTTATAAGTGGAGGCAAGTAAAGTTAATATATCTCGCGCAATCTGAGATAACACTAGAAATGTCGCCGTGTGATAGTTTCACCAGGCAACTGTACATGTTTGTGTTTACCCATTGAATGGATTGTTTGAATAAATTCTTGTACTGAACAAGTTAGGAATCTTAATGTTAGTATATGACTAGCTAAAATACAAACTATACAACTCAACTAATTTTGTCACATCATCAACATGGTCAGTGTGAAATTCAATCAGGGTGGATGATATGGCATACATCATTTGAAAAGTGGCATTTTATAAAAATGGTTAAAGATACCTGGCAAAAAGAAAACAAAGGAAGATCGCGGAAAGTAGAGTTAATCTTTTCCTGAATGTGTGCCATTAGGGCGTCAAATGGACAGTTGGGCTCCCTAAACAAAGAAAATGCATTTGCAACCTCTTAGAGTTGTTCAAGAACAAAGTTATGTTAGATGACGGAAAATGTATTTGAAGCACACGAAAAACAAGTACCGGATGATTTAACAAATTGGAAAACATATTATAGGTAAACCATGAGCTGATTGAGGGAAGATTATATCTATTTCAATATTTCTAGATTCGAGAAAGGCCATAATCTGGGCTAGGTAGCTTAGTGTCAACCCCAAATTGTGAGCCGACTCATGTATGCGAGAGTAGGTCTATACAAAACCGCTTCGACTAAAAACATTTCCTGGGATATGAGATTAACCCATCTTAAAAATTATAATTTTGTGG
>CAVNYN010286883.1:0-10106 GCA_963692815.1 Nyctanthes arbor-tristis
CTCACAAATTATGTATAGATTCAGACTTCATATCAACGTTATATTAAAAGTAATTTTACAGATAACGATGGATGTAGGAAGGGTTGGTTTGTTTTTTATTTTACCGTTCTTCAGTTTTAAGAGTAAAAAATGTCATATGTATCTTAGGATTTGACAAGCTCCAAAAGGTGTTAGAAGTAAATTACCTTGTACTGTTTTACACTAAATAGGGATGGAATGAAAGACCTTTTCAGTTACCAGTTGCATAGTTCTTTCGTAGTTTTATTATAAGATGCTTGCTCTAAGTATATATACCATTTCGATCCCACAAATGCAGCATTCTTCCTCTCAACAAAAGGATCAGTTGCAACAGCAACAACCAGCAATTGCAGCAGGTTGGTTGTTAAAATGCAGAGGACAGTCCTTTGTGCAGTTTTATTCATTCATTCATTCATTTTGTGTTTCAGTAGAAGTGTTTCTGCTTCGTATTATATTTTGATCGAACATGTTCTTTTAAATGAAACAGAGTAACAGGAAAATGGAACAACACTCTTCATCTGGACCAGCCAATAGCACAGGCACTGCAAATACAGCAGGCCCTTCCCCCCAGCTCTCCAGCATCGACTCATACTCCTGGTGATGGAATGACCACTGCTAGTAGCCTGCAGCATGTCAATGGTGTGTCCAAAAGCATGCTGAAGGGAACTGGAGGAATTGCATCATCTACAAATCAGCTGGTAAGAACAGGTTTTGTTATATGTTTACCACTCTATTTTAGAGCGCCATATTATACTATTTTCGTCCCAAAAAGATAGTCTAGTTTTCCTTTTCCGTCTGTCCCACAATATGGTTCAGTTTCCTTTTTAAAAACTAAAGGGTATAATAGGGAAATGATATTAAAATTTACTTTTCCAATAATATTAAATGAGCTTTTCTTAATCTATGTGAAAAAAGAAATAGGACCATCTTTTTGGGACAGAGTTAGTAACAATTCTCTTGATGACATATTGAACTTAGTGCTGTTCTAAGTTGTTTGAATTGGTTTAGGACTTTAGGTAGTTTATCTTCTAAGTATGTATATATAGCTAAATTATGGAATTCTGAAACCGTAGCTGGGTCGAAACCTGAATTCTGCACAACCCAGTGTTCCTCATCTTTATCCTTCACTTTCTCATTTAATGTATTCTTATATAGGATGACTTGGAAAATTTTGGAGATGTCGGTTCCCTGGAAGACAACATGGAATCATTTTTGTCACATGATGGAGATGGGAACATGTATGGCTCTCTGAAACAAACTATTAGCGAGCACAAACCAGAAAATTTGAAAGGTGGTATTCAGTCCCTCGTTCGTGCACTTGAAATTTGCCTCAATCGGGATTTTAATTGTTTCTTTATATTATCATTTTAGGTTTTTCCTTTGGTGAAGTTGGCTGTATACGGACAAGAAATAAAGTGACGTGTTGCCATTTTTCTTCGGATGGGAAGTTGTTGGCTAGCGCTGGTCATGATAGAAAGGTTCAATCTCTCTGATGGCTTTGCTAAGAGTTGCATGAACTTAATCCCTTCTTTTTATGCTTTACAAGATATATTACAAATTTGTGCGACTGTTGTATTTTACTGCCTTGAGATGCAACTGTACAAATTAGCATTAATCAAGCTACTTGATTAGCTTAGTAGTAAGTAATTTAATGGACAATATTACATTTGTAATTACCAGTAAATGACTCCTTTTTCATGCATTAGGCTGGCTGTACATTGGAACATGGATACTCTGCAAACGGAAGCCACTCCAAAAGAACATGGATAAGTCTGTTAGATTGTGGGATGCAGCTAATGTAATGTTTTCTATTCCCTTCTCTCCGATGATCTTCCATATCTGGAGTATGACTTGTGTATGATGATGGGCGTTGTCACTTTCTAGATAGAGTCCAAAATTTCATAACTTTAGCTTGATAGAAAAACGTACGTCAACATCTGCATATTTCCTTTGCCCTTACCAATGCTTATCCAATTTAAATTTTATTTGCAGCCAAGCTGTTGTCTGCAGGCGTATACAGGTCATACGGCCCATGTTATGTCCCTTGATTTCCATCCAAAGAAGAATGATCTATTTTGTTTCTGTGATAGCAGTAACGAAATTTGCTATTGGAGTATCTGTCCATTCTCATGTACTCGGATTTCAAAGGTTTGTAGCCAAGTTGCTGATCATGGATTTGTTTTTACTTTTGACTCACGTATCTTCTATTTCTCTTGAAGTACCCTTACATAATATTTTGAGTTATTTTTACTCAATGTTTTAAACAGCAAGCAGGCAGTGCACAAGTTAGATTTCACCCAGTAACTGGACAGATGTTGGCCGCAGACTCAGACAAAGTGGTGTCCATTTTTGATGTTGAAACTGACAGGCAAATCCATTCGTTCCAGGTCTGTACATCCATAATTCCATGTATTTAGTTTGCTGATATTTTATGAATATGATGCTTGGTAGGCTAATAAATTTTAACTGAAATTTTGGTCTGTTGTCAACTACTTTTGTTGGGATCTCAATGGAAATCTGTTGGCTTCAGTCAATGAGGACAGTATCAAAGTTTGGTCACTGGGGTCTGGAGAGTGCATTCATGAGCTCAACGCTAATGGGAACCAATTCCATTCTTGTGTTTTTCATCCAAGTTACTCGTCTCTCTTGGTCATTGGAGGATTATGGGTGATTATCTTTGTCTTGCTCTCCCTGGCATGTGTGCATCAGTTTTGAAATTAGCATCCATGTAATCACAGTGATGGTTTACTTTCTTACCTAACAACAAACCACATCATCACTCATAAGTAATATTTTTCCCATATTGGCTGCCTTTTCTCATTGTTTCTTTTTAACCTTGGTTCATCATCTGGGCTTGATCCTAATGCTTTATCTGTTGGGTTTGTTGTCAAAAATAATCCAAACGTAAAAAGGAAAAGGAAAGGGAAAGAAGAAGAATTCTAGGAGGAAAAGGAATCCAAATTATTGAAGGATTGTCTTGTCTTTCAAGGAAACGAAACCTATAAATAGAAATGTTTTCTTCTTCTTTTATACACAAGTGGTACAAGTGAGTTGAGAGAAAAATTAGTGAGTCTAGCACCTTGAAGAGTTTTCTTGTAACTCCTTGTGGTTTATTCAAAGGGTAGAAAATTAGGTGTGGTAAAACTCGAGGTGATTTTCTCGGTGTCACTTGGGTCGAGTCAGAGAGTCTTGTGAAGAAAAATAATAGCTTAGCGTCTTGGGATTTCTTTAGTTCTTCGCGGGTTAGGCAAAGGGTAGAAATTGATAGATGCGGTAAAGCTTGGTATATTTTTCTTGTTGTACTTAGGGGATGAGTTTTGGCGAGTGAAAATTCTGTATGGTTGTAGCGACTTTAATCATATAGTGGAAAGTTTTGACAGTACGTTAAATTCGTCTTCGTCCTTTATTTTTCTTGTCTCAATTAAATTCCTTGAACAACGATCCTACGAGCGTAATCGGGGAATTTGCCATTAATTCCCAACATTATCTTCCTGTTACTAAAATCATGTTCCAAGAATCTTCTCTTAAGCGACTTTCCTGGAATTAATAATCTGTCATTGGGCTTAAGCTTCATGAAAATAGACCGTTGTTGTTTAAGAATGCAAATGTAAACCATAGTCTGGGGTTCCAAATCAGACCACATCTCAGTTATTCAGATCTTTTGGGTTCGTAATCAAGCAAAATACGAGCTAAAGCTTGCCACTCTCTGTTTTGTTGAATTATTTCTCTGCATTCTTAGTTTTCTCGTATAGTTTCTCTGTTGCTGCTCTATCCATCCAAGTATGCAATTAGCTAATGCTCTGTTTCTAACTTGGTATAGTCTCTGGAGCTGTGGAACATGGTCGAGAACAAAAGCATGACAGTTCCAGCACACGAGAATATAGTTTCTGCATTGGCACAGTCACCTCTGACAGGAATGGTTGCGTCTGCAAGTCATGACAGTTCGGTTAAGCTGTGGAAATAAAGGAATGTTGTTTCTTTATGCAACAGGTTGCTGTCGTCTGCTTTGGTACAAATGTGAGACATAAATAGTAGTTTTGATTAAGTACAGAGTTGAGAATCTCAAGAAACCACAAAGGTTTCAGCTCTTTTCTAATGAGTTTGTCAGCACATTCAAGGTAACTGCTGGACTATATGGGGACCTCATTTTTTTTTTTTTTTTTTTTAAATTTTCAAAAATTAACTAGAGGGATTGTATGAGAATGGGGAAAAGAAAAATCCAAATAAATGCAATTAAAATTTGGTGTTATCAGATGATGTAATATATGTTGTTACATGGATACATACATACATATATATATATGGGTGATTAGGGATTTTTAATTGAATGATATAGGCACTTATTTCTGACTTTGATTTTACTAGTGCCTTGGGTCATGTATTGGCGGCATCTTGGGAGGTTTGTTAAAGATGGATGGATAGATAAATAAATACATAAATAAAAAGGTAAGTTGACATTAAATTACATTCTTGTCTAGTTCGTTAACTTTTCTTTATAAATAAATACCACAAGTCTTGATGTAAAAGTAATGTAACGCGTCAAAAAAAAGATTCAATTATGTGTCAATTTTGTAAATTCCTTTTATGCTTCCTCGTTTAAATAGCACCACTCATTACAAAAATAGAGAAGACATTGATTTCTGAAATTAACACGATTATAGTACACTAAATTCAAAACAAAGAGGTACAAGCACCCAATTCATAAATTTGGAATTTTTCTCTATTTATTAAAACATTACAAGGGGATTGTAAGAGAAGGAATCGTGATCATTCATACCTGATAACCAAAAAGCACTGAATTAATCTTTGATAACCAAAAAATCGAATTAATTAATTAAGAACATTGAAAATCATATATTAACACGAGCTTCCATGTCAACGATGGGGAAACTTTAGGAAACTTACTCATGGGGGGTCCTTCACCTTTCCCAAAATCGCCAATCAGGTCCCTATGGATGGAATCCGTCAACCTTAACTGTTAGTCAACTCTTTGACCAGAGGCAATTTTAGTAAAATACAAAAAATGAATATTCTAATTAAAAAATAAAAACAAATTAAAAAAAAAAAAAGAAAAAAGGTGGGAGTGGGGACTCCCTCCAACACTCGCACCCACTTCCGACAGCCTTAAGTGGCAGCCGGGAGGGTCTTCCCCCCTGTTCTTACTGCATTTCTGCAGCAAGAACAGAGAGAAGACTCCCCCTCCAGCTGCCATTTCCGGCAGCCAAAGTGGCTGCCAAGTCTTCCCCCCTGTTCTTGCTGTATTCTGCCTCCCCCCGGCTGCCACTTCCGGCAGCCAAAGAATGGCAGCGAGTATTGGGGGGAGTCTCCACCCCCACCTTTTTTCTTTTTCTTTTGAATTTATTCATTTTTTAATTAGAATATTCATTTTTTGTATTTTACCAAAATTGCCCCTGGTCAAAGAGTTGACTAACAGTTAAAATTGACGGATTCCGTCCATAGGGACTTGGTTGGAGATTTTGGGAAAGCCCAGGAGTAGAATTAAAGGTTAAGGACGTAATCTATTAAAAGTTGAAAGGTTGGGAACGTTAAGTGTAAATTACCCTATATATATAAACTTGTGACATGGGGAGACCTGCTGGGTTAGTCTGGTCTTCATCAAAGATAAAAAAAAAAAAATGTGGCCCTTGCCAAGAAAAAGGAAGAAGTTAGTCAAGTTGGTACGTACAATCATTTTATTTACACAATAAAGCTACTTGCATCAATAATTTAAGAGGCACAAACCATAGACAAAAGAATACTACTACATGGCATTTGCTGCTCCTCTCTCTTTCCCTAATTCTCGAACAGACTTTGAATCGTGATCATTTGTACCTGAATCTTGACGAGAAACAAAAACTTGAATCCCTCCTCCAGCAAGTCAATTCATTGCAAGAACTATTTGAAAAGTCCTCACCTATAACCAATGAGAAAATGGAGTGTTTGGAGAAAGAAATCATAGATGCATCATATCTCGCTGAAGATATCGTTGAATCTCAAGTTGTGAAGCGATTTCGCTTGGAAGTTCCAGCAAGTAAATGGGGTGAGAGCTTCACAACCTTCAGTGAAAACATTGAGAAAGTTTTAGAAGATATAGTGCTGCGAAGGATAGAATGATGGAGATTATGGAAGACGAAAGAGCTATACAAGATCAGCAACAACCAAGTTCAATTGTAGTATCAGTTGAATCACCAAGACATGGCAAGGATAGTACCATGGTGGGTCTTGGTTATGTATTGTTGGAGATCAGGACTCAACTATATTCAGGCCCACGAGATCTACAAACCATTGCACTTGTTGGCATGGGCGGAATTGGTAAGACCACACTTGCCCAAAAGATTTATCATGATACCTCCGTTAAAGATCATTTTGACACTTGTGCTTGGACCACAATATCTCAATCCTACAGCATTGAGAAAATTCTACAAAAACTTTTGCAAGACCTTGTAGGTTACGTGATTCAGCCCGTTGATAGTGCGGATCAAAAGGAAAAGAAGAAAATGATAGCAGAAAATAAAGAACGTGTGTATAAAAATCTCAAGTGCAAGAGGTTTCTCACTGTGATGGATGACGTGTACTGTACTGAAGTTTGGGAAGATATAAAGCTTTTGTTTCCAAATGACAATAATGAAAGTCGAATTATGTTAACCACTAGGTTAGACGATGTGGCTGCTCATTTCAAACCAAATCTTTATCTTCATCGCATAAATTTTCTAAGTCATGATTGTAGTTGGAAATTATTGTCTGAAAAGGTGTTTGGAAATGATTCTTGCCCTCATGAATTAGCGAAAACTGGGAGGACAATCGTCCAACACTGTAAGGGACTTCCGCTTGCAATTGTGGTTTTGGCAGGGCTTCTCTCAAATATCACTAGAACGCAACAGGAGTGGATAAAATTTGAAAGAAATCTAAAAGGTTCAATGTTGGCTTCAAATGATGAACAATTCTCAAAGACATGGTCTTTAAGTTATTACCATTTACCTTATCATTTGAGAGGGTGTTTTCTTTATTTAGGAGTATTTCCAAAAGATTATGATATCCAAGTCTCCTCACTTACTAGATTATGGATTGCGGAGGGATTAGTCAAACATTTGAGCTTTGAAAGGGCTCAAAATTACTTGTTGGATCTTATCAATCGAAATCTTATTATGGCTTCTAAGACTAGCTCCACTAGAAAAATTAAAACATGTAAGATCCATGATGTTTTAAGGGACTTTTGCATGATAGAAGCAAAAAAGGTGGCGTTCTTTGATGTCAATGATTTGAATAGCTGTCTTAGTGGCCCTTGTGAGATCGGAACGTTCAATTCTAGGTGGCATATCAGACGGATTTTTCGGTTATCAGCAACTATCACATTCACTAACAAGGTCTGCTTTATCATTCAATAAGTTATGTATCCCTCCTTATCTAACTTCCTATTTTGAGCTTCTCAGAGTTTCACATCAAGCGATAGGAAGTCCAATTCCAAATCTAGTTAACCTGTGGTACCTCTTTGCAACTCGTGATGATATGCAATCTCTTAAACTAATACAGAGATGTCGAAATCTATAGACTTTAGTTCTTAGAGAATCTCCTTATACTTCTAAATGTGTGCAGATTCTTCCACTAGAACTAAAACTATGGAAGATGGCAGAATTGATGCATGTCCAGTTGGACACAACTGTAAATCTTCCGGATCCTCCTAGTGCAAAAACTAATGGAGAAAATTCTATCGTTGTTCTTGAGAATCTACAAACACTCTCAATGGTATATAACTTTCGATGTACAGATGACGTTGTGAAGAGAATCCCAAATCTACAAAAATTGGGAATTCATTATGTAGATGAACCAATAGATGAACCAATTGACTGGGGAGATTACTGTCTCAAAAATCTCGTCTTTCTACATAAGCTTGAAGTTTTAAAATTGTACTTTGACATTTCACCACCATCTTTCCTCAAGAATATCACTCTTCCAACAACGCTACAAAAGTTGACTATCACCAGTGGTGAACTTCCTTGGGAAGACATTGTGGGTTCATTGCGCAAACTTCAAGTGCTAAAACTCAAAGACAATACTTTTAGTGGGCCAATCTGGGAACCTAGTGAAGGGGAATTTGAAAAACTAGAATTTCTACTACTTGATAATGTTTATCTGGAGCAATGGATAGTAGACAGTATCAACTTTCAAAGCCTTCGACACTTAGTCATCAAGAATTGCTATGATTTGAAGAGATTCAGATCGGAAGTGGAGAAATTACAAGTACTCTTGAAACAATTGAGTTGCATTCTTGCGGCAATGTACTTGAACAATCAGTGGAAGCAATACAAGCACTGGATGATGAATTCCTACAAGTACTGATCCAAAATGATCAGAAATTAGATAGTGATGAGTTTTATTGTGTTTCACACTTGTCCTTCTCAGAGAGGCAACCTTTCTGCAAACGTCTGCACTATCTAACATTAAGCGGTTGTAGGCTTCAAAGGAGCGACAAGTCGATTGTTGGTCGTTGTGGTTTCTGAAAGTGCTGAAACTCAAAAAAGACTCTTTCATTGAGCCCATTTGGAAAGTAGAACAAGGCCAATTTCCACGTTTAGAATTTCTGCTACTTGAAGATATTAACATTGAGGTCTGGATAGCTAGCTCACATAACTTTCCCAAGCTTGAGTGCCTAGTCCTCAGGAGATGCAAATATTTAATAGAGATCCCCTCTGGTTTTAGAGAAATTCAATTTCTACACATTGTAGTGCAAGACTGCAGCCATTCACTTACACACTCAGCAAAGCTAATACAAGAACATTCACTTACAAGTGTTTCCAAGACGAGAGAGGTAAACTCCGTGACTTCGTTAGCGCTTGTTCTTTCTAGTCAATATGCCAGTTTAATTAAATTGTTCCATGATTTAGAAATTCTTGAAATAATATTTACAAAATGTTCAATAATTATGCAAAATGCAAAAGCAAGTGGTTTATCAAGTAGCAAATTATAATTATGAGATATTATAATTATGATATAACATTCTTATGAACATTTTGCCCCATCTTTAATCTATAAATGGGAGGGCTTCTATTCTTCGTTTCATCGTCAGTTAAGGATTAGTGATAAGTGTATTTTATATGCAAAAATACTTCTCTAAACTTATGCAATTCTATATGAAATCGAACAGATTTCTACCTAATTTGTGTGAATATGGTTTATATAGGTGAAAAAGCTCAAATTGGAATTATACAAGTGAAAAGAACTATTTTTGAACCAAATTGAGCTTTACATGCATCAAGATGTGAAGGCTCGGGAGTGGGAAGAGAAAAGATCAATGTCAACAAGTGTGAAGGCCGAATGCCACCATTGGGGAATTTGAAAGAGGTCATTTGTGTCATGTTTAAAGAGAGCGGGACCATAATGAATAGGTCGAAAAGTTTGGGGACGTGCTTAAACGAAGAAAAAGCTGAAAAGGACCATTACCTCAAGAAAAAGTCAAATCAGGGACTGAATTGCAGGTGCTGAAAGTAGGCCGCGGGTGGGCGCGGCAAGCAAACCGCCCCCTACCCGCGGCCTAGCCATTTTTCTGCTGGGGACGGGTAGGCCGCGGCAAGCATGCCGCGGCCACCCGCGGGCTTACGTGAGTTTCTGTTGGCCGCGGCCCCCCGCGGCCCGTATCGGAACACGCCGTTTACGCGTTTTCGGACCATTTTTGACACATTCTAGGGTTCTAAGGCCTCCCCAACTATAAAAGAACGAAAACCCTTCGGTAAAAGGGGGGATGGATGATAAGAAACTCATTCTTGAGGCTAGAAGATTGGAGCAAGGGTTGAAGCCGAGGTTCGCGTGAAGATTGAAGGACGGAGTTCTTCGTTTGGTGCAAACGTTTCCTTCATTATTCTTCGTCTTTTCTTTTCTAGAATCTGGTCATGTATTCAAACCCTATGAATGCTTTTGTTATGAATTCATTTATCATGCGTAACTAATTTTCCTCGTTGAGACAATCGATGAAGCAATAGACATGTTTTGATTGTGTTTATCCCATTCATGACTCTAATTGTTATTGCGTGCTTATTTTCTATTGTGATATGTAATTCCCTTTTATGAGTATGATCAACTTGTAATTGCGTTAG
>CAVNYN010286884.1:0-84937 GCA_963692815.1 Nyctanthes arbor-tristis
AATCTCTAAGCTCATCAAGTATCAGCTTCTCCTTCATAAGCGAATCAGAAAGAGACGAGACACAAGATTTGACAGCCATCAATGGCGGAATTTGAGAGTTCCGGCTACTGGGTATGGCTAAATTCACCGTCCCAAAGCTTCCATTACCAAGCTTTTCACCTCGAATCCAGTCCATGAAAACTTGAAAATTCAAAAAAACCCAAATCTTTTCGGTGTATCGGGTAGTTCTGGGCTTTTCTTGAACAGAGGAAATACGGAAAATGAAACAGAGTTCGAGAAGTACTTTTGAAGAACAAACAATTGGCAGCTGGGCATATATATGTAGTTCGATTTGATTCGGAAAGGTAATTGATTGTATGGAAAGGTGATTCAGAACGTGTGTGTCGAATTTGTTAGAATAAATAAAAAGCACGTGGAAGCGAATGCTTTTTCGAGCTAACTTCGCATGGCGAACTCCAATTTTGAAACGTGTTTGACATGGTTGGAGAATTATTGAGGATTTTCATTTTATTTTATTTTATTTTTTGTTTAAATAATGACCACGCAATTCAACCATCAGACGTGAGATAGAAACCTGATAAATCACTTTTAAATTTGAGGTGGTTAGCCAAAATAATTTAACATCATGTGTATAATATCATATAGTAAGAAAGAACCACTTATTAGAATATTTGAATCTCTAAAATGATTTAACACCGTATGTATAATATCATATTTAGCATTAATCGTACCCATCAAACGAGTTATAAAGTGAATGGTAATACCTGATTCACCTAATTCTTTCTGACTCTCTCAATCTTTATGGGTAAGTGTTGATGATGAAGATGATCTCTCCACGGAAACCGACCGACTTTACAGCGTTCTAGGGTAGGTTGTGTAAATGTGGAACGCTGACACCATGGATGCTAGCTAAGATTGACAAAATAATAAATAAAATTGAAGTTTCTTAATAATGGTTTAATATTATCAAACCAACCCGTGTGTTTTAATAAATAAACAATATATTTGATTTGATAGAATTTGTTGCATGATAATGTAATCGGAAAAGGATTGCTTGCACTGATCCGATTGCTTGAAGTGAAACGATACCCAACACCGTTCAAGATGGATGTTTCGTAATGGTTACAAATTGCAACTAATTGGCAAAGCAGAAACCATGACATGGGGATTCATCATCAATCAATCTTGAAAACGAGCACATCAATGGTTATTTCAACTAATAGTAGTGTTGATGAGACAACTGACCTTGTAGATGGGTTTTATATTTCCACCGTACCAGAAAGAATTGAACCAACCCAGTTAGTGGAAACAGGCGATCTTTATCATACATGTAGGTGTTGACTGAATACACGTGGACGAAACCTATGACTCGGATCAGATACGTAGAGCGCATGCCCCGAAGTACTCCACTTGGTCGTATCTTCCTATAAAACCCCCCACCATGTCGAAGAAAGGGGGGTTCTAATTTTTTGCTATTTACTTTTCGTTCTATCAGTATTAAACTTTCGAACTACATGTCTTGTGATTGAAAAAGAAGGAAATAAAGAACAATAATTGAGAATCATTCAATTGTTGAAGAATATCTAATTCCAGCATAATTCATTGTCAACAAGTAGTATTTTTTTTTTAGGTTTATTTGGATAGGAAAGTTAAATTTTAGAGAGATAAGTCTAAACCCAGATATGGGCATTGCCATATTGGGTACATTGAATATATAGATATCACAATTGAAAATCTTGACTTTGGTACAACCTTTTATTTAGGTATAATTCACCTTCTAATATAGGAAGACTACATTCATTGAGAGAGAGATAGACGCCGTATGAATTATGTAGTTTTCGATATGGGCCAAGGCTATAGCTTGCAATTGGGATCACGAGAGCTGCGCACTAGTTAAGGTTAGTCCCTGCCATCTAAATTCCAATTGAGAGACATGGTGACAAGTTCTAATATCAAATGTTATGAATTTCGAAGTATAAATAATGCAATAGAAACAAAATATGGTTTCATTGCAT
Source organism: Nyctanthes arbor-tristis (assembly GCA_963692815.1). Lineage (NCBI taxonomy): Eukaryota > Viridiplantae > Streptophyta > Magnoliopsida > Lamiales > Oleaceae > Nyctanthes > Nyctanthes arbor-tristis. The sequence goes on from CAVNYN010286884.1 coordinate 2,016, forward strand.
ATTTGGATTGTAAACCCAAAATATAATAAGGAGTGGTTTTCGAGGACTTTGGATCCTAGAGCAATCGGGTGATTAGTTATGAGAGTTAAGGACCTACAATTTAGTTCTATACCATAGTTTTTCATTTAAGTAGAACCCATCTTTAAAATATAACTATTATCCCGTTGCTTTGGGGGTTAGGTGGAGCTACTTGGACCTCATTTGATTCCCCTGTATGAGATATTTTCTACAATTTATATGTAGTTTTTATTTCTCTGTATAGGGTTGTGTTGTTAATATCTCCTATATGGGGTGTTCGTATTGTTAGCATAAAGTTTACAATGCAAATTTCTAATCGTACCCCCGGGGGTGTTGGTGGTGTCCAAGAGGTTATGTAAACCCCATGAATCTCATGGTTTTTCAATATGAGACAAGCCGGACATCTTACAACTGAAGCCAAACAAGTTCTATGATCACAAGAACTTAATCATATATATATATATATATATATATATATCAAACGACATGCATGTACTCCCAAAGTACCGTGAACCTTTTTAAAGAAGTCAACAACCAGTATTGGTTGCGCACGGTCTTATGACATCTCAATTTTATTAAATAATATTATTTATCTAGACTAGAGACTGATTTCTAATCTAGTTGTTATTTTCTCCACTGAAAACCCCTATATATTTTTACATATCTACACATCCTCTAATATAGTGATAGAAACTAAACTAGAGATAAATAACATTACTCAATTTTATTCACTTATCTTTAAAGGAGATATTGATATACAAAATAAGTTCAAATATTTGATCGATTTCACAAATAATATTTGACAAATGGACAAATCATGTTAAAGTGTGGCCTGAATTTTGAGAACTTGAAGAAGAATGTGTTAACTCCCGTGGAAAAAATTGGTGGGTGGAGTGTCGGTTATACCAACCAGGATGTATCCTTCTCTGTGAATAGTATGGGCACATGGCTATGCACTATGTATTTTGGGAAATTTGTTACATGACTGAATAATAAGTGCACCGTTTTGCTTTTTACAAGTTCCCGTCGGTGCTTGCCGCCTTGTGAGAGAGATATGTGTGTGATAGAAATCCACCGCCTTTTGTCCCAACATTCTGGATCACCTTTTATTTTCTATTTCTTTTTCTCTTTTTAAATTGTAAGTACGGATTATAAATGGTGTCATTTGTCATGTTACCGTCAAGTAGACTTAAATTCTATTTCAAACTTTGGTCGATCAGTCTATTAATAGTCTGTGATACGCGCATTATAAATCAAAGTAATGCAGATATTGATGTAGTAACAACTGAAATTAAAGCTACTATTTAGTTCGTCAAAAAAATAAATTTCTATATTGTTGATTCAGTATTGAAACACGTAACAGTCTAAGAGTCATATTTTTGCAATTAAAAATGTGTTCGAGATAATGGCGTCGAAGAGACTTTGGTTCAGAGCATTTCACCACACACAGATAATGTCACCTTTTTAATGGAAAATAATATTTTATTAAAAGTAATAATAATGCTTGCATTTGGACCATGCTTAACCTGCATGTTTGAATATCTTTTGTCATTTTATTTTTCCTAATTCAATGCACTTCGTAAATTAACCTGCATGTTTGAATATCTTTGTCATTTAATTTTCCTAATTCAATGCACTTCGTAAATGGAACAGTAGGGTTTGAAGTCGATCTATTGTTTATTATTAATTTTTTTTGAAAGAATTATTTATTATTAATTAGTATTTTCATTTTCATTATTTGCGTTGGTCACAATTAATTTTCCTTTTGGACATAATTTTCAGCTGGTCCATGCCAGGCTAGCATGACTTAATTAACCAATTTAAATTGTGTTGGTCACAATTAATTTTACTTTTGGACATAATTTTAACTAGTCCATGCCGGGCATATGAAATGAAAACCTTTTGCTTTAAAAAAAAAAAAAAAAAACTAGTCCACGCCAGGCAAGCATGACATAATAAACCAATTTAAATTGAATCAGATCTTTGCGGCTATTAACGGTAGACCTAGCAACTCCTCCAACGCTTGTTAGATTTGCAGTATAGTGTACTATGAAAAATTCTAACGGGAGGTGACCTCTCTCTTTAATAAGAGGTCATCTACACATAGCCTCCTGTTATTGGGGAATTAAAGGGTCCGCACCCTGATTTCCTAATATCAGGAAGTCTTACTGCTTACATGATGGAAATATAACAAAAACGCCCTCAGATATCCACCACGTAAGTGATCTATGTCCTTATTAGAAGCTTTATTTATCTCTTTAGCAAATATTTAGTGCACTAATCCTATCACGTACGGTTATACTTAACTATCTTTATATTAACTAGTTAATTCACTTGTACATTGCACGGGTAGAAAAAATAGTAAAAATATATTTATTTAACAGTTGCATAATAAACCAATATTTGTGCCTTTGTAAAAAAATTTAAAAGCATACAGTAATTGAATAATATGAACAATGATCAAATATTTAAAAGAAAAAATTTAATCAAATCAATCTATAGTTATATATATATATATAGGTTACGCATTTGGCTTTCCATGATCAAATATATACATTCATTTCTACCACCACAAATGCACAATACTTCACAGTTCTTCTAGTACTATACAATCATTATTAATAAGCCTTAAAATACAGCGGTTGTAACACCCTACGAAATTTCAAAAACCCCATAACGGCATTTTTGGGATAATAATTGAATCACTTCCCAAATAATATTCAACTATAAACAATCGTTTAGTGAATTTTGTAAACGGATAGTTAATGGTAGCATTCTATAATAGTTTGAGGATATTTTGAGTTACCTTGATAAGAATAACATAAGAGTTTGAATAGGTATTGACTATTTCTATCGATTAATAGTAATTGTCAAAAGAGTGAATAAGTTTAATAGGGTAGTGAGTTCGGAGCAAAAGAATGCTTAAAGTTAAAATGTGATACTTAATTAGTATAGTTAGAAACATAAGGACTTAATTATAGAGTACACTAAGTTGAGGGCTATTGAGCAATAAGTGAAAATATCTAAGGACACTTGTACACTTAGACAATTCCTCACATGAATTAAATTGGTGACCGCTTAGCATTCTCATTGGCAAGAACTCTCTTGGGCTCCTAATTGAACTTATTTCCATTGGTCACTTATAAATTATCTAGGGACAATTGGAGGCTTTTTCATTAGTGGAATCTAAAGACTTTTAGAAAATGAGTAGAAAAATTCATCCATAAATTAGACAAGCTTTAAACAACTTTCAAAAGACCTCTGAAAACACTCTCTTGATCTCTCAAACAAGCTCTTTTCATGTACATATTAAATTCTTACTTAAGAAGCTACTTTGTTTGAGGAAAATATAAGGATTTGAAGGTATCTTTTCATCCACAAGCATTCAAAGATCTTCAAGGAGCAATAGCAAAGTGAGTAACTAATGTTTGGTTTCCACTAGCATGTATGTGTTTTCAAAGAAAAACATTTGTTTTGATAGCATATTATGACAATGAATGACATGTTTTCTTGTACATCAATCACTAGTATTGCCCTACCCATTTTGTATTACTGATACCTTGAATTGTTCCGACACTAGGACTTATCCAATGATCTTGGGATAGGAAAGACTAGTGTGGTGTTTGATTTGAATTGTTAATGTTAATTGATTGAAACTTCGGTAAGGATCAACTAGGGTTAATTGTGGATCCACTTATTATTGAATTGATATGGCCAAACTTGGTATTGGAAAGGCATTAACGCGCGTTACGAATAGCAGGTAATTCTAGTGCTTGGGGCCCTAAAATGCATGTAAGAAAGTTTATGCATATTTATGCTTCTTGAATTTGTGAAATGAATGATTATCTTATAACTTTGTGTCAACCTAGACATTGTGTTATTCACGGAGTACTTTGTATTCATTTAGTGTTTAATTACTTTTTTTTGTAGATGATCAATAGAAAAGTATATGTGCACCAAGTCGAAGATTGGAGGATGTCACTCTACCAAAATGAGATTATGCATCTAGTAGAAATTGATCTTTGGGCATATTATGAAGAAGCTCCATTATTCCTTATGTATTTGGAAACCACATATGAATTTAGTGTCTTTTGTGCATACACCCACACACTCATTCACTATAACAAAATTTGGAAAGACAAGCTCTTGCTCTTCACTTAATGTAATAGCTTTGTAGGAAAGTGAAAGTGGTAGAATAAATATATGTATGGATATACATCTAAATAAAGAAAAGCATAGCATATAATGTGATGATGTAAGAAAACTTTTGTTTAAGATTGGGAGCCTCATTTTCCATGCAGAGGATTCTCAATCCTTTGTTTGGTTAGTTAAGCAATAAAATGAATTTATGTAGTTGACCATGTATACTTGCTTTGGTATTTGACTTAAAAACGTTCATGAGTTATGTGGCCAAGTTAATCAATTCAAGTTTCACAAATGCCAAAGAATTTAGTAAATAATTTCTAATGTAATTCTAATACAATGAGGGAAAATTAAAATAAATATCTCCATAAGTTTTATGAAATTTTAAAAAATGATTGAATTAACATGTCACGTCCCTTATTAGCACTTTAACTATTTTGAAATGATAAGAGATTCTGCTATCATGCAAAGAAACCACTTATTCACTTATGGGAAAATAATGTGGGCATGACAGCGGTCATCTTCCATATCAAGTGTCAATAATCATTCATCAAGAGCCAATTAAATATCATCCCTTTACCTGAATCAAATTTATCAATTGAAAATATAAATATCTAGATGTTGAAATTTACAAACAAAAAAGATTGTATCAAAATTCATCGACTGTATAGAGAAACTATGAGCACCCGTTAATTAATATGTAAATTATATAAGTATATGAGCACCCATCTATATCAAACATTAATTCAAAAATTAAAAGAGTTTGTTTAAGTGATTAGAGGGGAAGAGAGAGAATATAAATATTAGCTTTCTATTAGATGTCTGCGGCAAAGGAAAGTTGTGATTGAAGCGGAGTATGTGTCAACACTCAAGAAGGAGAAGAAGATTATAACACAAGTTATCATAATAAAAAATATATCATAGCAAAAGAGACTGAGAAAGGAAAGTTACATACGAATATGGAATAAAAAAATTTAATAGAAAAGCTTATCATAAATTAAAACATTTACGGTAGAAAAGATTCACCTCGAGAGTGACTGCAGAGGAAATGAGCGTGAAAAAAAATGAAGGCACTTAAATGCCTTTATATATTATTAATAGAGGTGCATCGTTAGAAATTTGACTGTAATTTCTTGCTCAAAATGCTTTAAGCGTTGGCTTTTTGGTCATTTTAGTCGTTTTATCATTTTTACTTTTTAGTTTTTAGTTTTTGGTCATTCTCTGTATATTTTCTTTGCCTTATCTCTCTCTCTCTCTCTCACTCACAAAGTCCTCATCCACTATGTTATTAATAAAATTGATAATGAAGTGTCCTCATTTGATTTGGTTCCTTCAATTCGTTTTTACTTTTTTAGTATAGATATTAATAATTATCAATTTCATTATATGTCATCAAATTGTGAGTTATCCATATTTACTTTTTGTAATTAATTAATCTTCTTTTATTATAAAGGATATAATTTTGTAGTTTACATCATTCGTGACGATTTGATATATACGTAAAATAAATTAAAAAAATATGTGTTACTACACAATACCATTGGACTAACAATAATTTCATACTATATAGTCTCTCTTCTTTTGTGTATCATAGGATAAATAAATTTATTTGTTTTATTGATGCCATTTAATTGTAAAAAGGATCTAACACTATATGTCTATATAGTATATATAGTACAAACATACAGCCGTGTGACATGTATCGAGATATGCCACATGGTTATATGGCATCATATAATGTCATATTATATGATGCTAGATCGAGTTAATTGCTTTTAATTTACTGTACATTATAATTATTGTAAGATGATGTCAATAGAAACGAATATTTATTTTTACTTATTATTTATCATAATTTATTAAAATTAAATATGGATATTTATGTAGATAATTCTATAAGATATCTAACCGTGCAATGCAAATATGAAAATCTAGTTTAAATTAGAGAAAATAACAGTCATGCCGTGTTAATATAGAGCGTGACATAAATTAGTTTAACATATGAGGTACTTGGTTGGAACTTATATATCTACATATCACATCATTTTTAAATTAAAACTACTTAGATTAATCACATATTCTATGTCAAAATTTATGGAATTTTTTTTCTTTTTGTATACAAATAGCATTATTAAAAAAACAAAAAAAAAATTCTCAGTTCAAAAAAAAAAAAAAAAGAAAAGAAAAAACGGACAACCATTCTAAATTGTTTTTGATACTTACTTAAAAATGTTGTTTCCAATTCTAATAATGCTAGGCTCGAACTCGAGTAACATTCAAGCATATTATTATCAGTCATTAATATAAGCATATTACCAATTTTACAAATCAGTTGATATTACTCTCTTCGTCCCACAAAGGTAACCTCTTTCATTTTTCATACAGATTAAGAAAATTTAATTAATATTATTGGAAATATATAATTTACTAATATATTTCCTAATATACCCTTTAATTTACTTAATATTTCACTTTATTTTTCTTTATTGTTGGTATCTACATGCTAGAAATAAGGATATATTAGAACACTCCCCCCGTCCCAAAAATATACCCTTCATTTCTTTTTTTATCCGTCCCAAATTTTATTGTCATTTCCTAAGTTAATTTTTTTATTCTTCTAATATATCATCATTTATGGTGTATAGTAATCAATAAAAAGAATAACTAGATTGAAATATTAAATAAATCAAAAGGTATATTAAGAAATATATTATTAAATTGTATATTTTTAATAGTATCAAATGTTGTTTTCTTAATATATGTGAAAAATAAAAAGGAGAATATCTTCGTGTGATGGAGTGAGTTCTAAAAATCCAATTAATGAAAAGGGGATATGATTTAAGACGGATATAAAAAAATTAGAAAATATCTTTATCGGACAGAGGAAGTATATCACATTTTTAATGCTATAATAATAATAATAACAATAATAATACCAGACGATGTTTGATCAAAATCAGCTCTAACCCCATAGTTATCAATAGACGTACACAAATGTGGTCAGAACAATCATTAAATAGCAGCAAAAGTTAGGGCAGGAGCAGTACGGATACACCGAATCAACCCCAATGGCCAAACCCGACGGCTCGGCCGCATAGACCGTAGACTCCGTGGGGTCAAAATTAGCAACCTATCCATTTGAGCTGCGGTCAAAACATGTTAATTCAATGGTCCAAAGGCGGCTGAACTGAAGCCCTTGAGCCGTAGTGTCAACCGGTCCGTGAAGCGCAGTCAGGAATGGTGTTATTGATCTTTATTCTTTTCCCCGGTAAATGATTGTGTTTGTTACGGTTCTATTTAATTAGCAATCTCATAATTTAGCATTTAACTATTAGTTACTTATTTAGTTTGAATCAGTAAAATTAATTAGGGATAATGTCTATGTATTTGGCTATTAATATATTTGTGAATAAGTTAGTGGGACAGTGTTCAATTAATCTTTATTTAAAGATGTAAAATTGATGAAAAAGTATGAAGTGAATTATATTGCAAACTGATATTTGTTCTTGGAAGTTTTGTTATTTTCTTCTGAAAAACTAATATTTGGGAGGGTCCTATTTCCTCAAATTAATCTATAATATTTTATTATTCCGTTTGTGTTTTTGTATTTCAATACGAACTATTCGGGTTTGTATTATTTGGCATCATAGCCAGACATTGCCCAATTACTTGAGCAACGGGTAACACGTTTGGAGAACATAGTTCAGGTCATTGCTGCTACTCAAAAAGAAATGAAAGACATATTGTGCAAAATGAAAAACTGGGTCGACATAATTAATGTCAAGTTGTATTCATTTGTTTTGGAGCAACAATATGAGGAAACTGATTATTCTTTTGAAGAAATAAATGTAGATTTTCTCATACCGACATCCTTTACATCTGAAGATCTAGATTACTCTTTCGAAGAAACGAGATTATTGGAATTCATTTCCAATAATTCAAAAGAATTTCGACACATTAGTGAAAAATTACAGGTTTTTCCTAGTAGCAATAATTGGGCAATGTCAGGAGGTGATAACTCCAAAATCTTTCTAATTTATGAAATAAGGAGCATTGTTTTTCCTGAAATATTAGAAGTCGAGCAAACTTTTCAGTCTTCTTGTATGGCAAAGTCGTCATTGGTTGAGATAGCCCAATGTTTGGAGTATGAAACTAGAACAACTGACAACTTTCAAAAAATAATTCACATATTCTCATATTTGGTCCTAAATTGAAAGTGGAGAAAAAGATAATTTATTCATACCCTTGAGGATAAGGATAATTTCAAGAGGGAAGGAATGTTACAATTCTATTTTAATTAGCAATCTCATAATTTAGCATTTAGATATTAGTTATTTATTTAGTTTGAATTAGTAAAAATAGTTAGGGATAACGTCAATGTATTTAGCTAGTAATGCGTTAGTGGGTAAGTTAGTATGATAGTGTTCATTTAATCTCTATTTAAAGATGTAAAATTGATGAAAAAATATGAAATGAATTATATTGCAAACTGGTGTTTATTCTCGGGAGTTTTGTTAGTTTCTTATGAAAAAACAATATTGAGGAGGGTGAGGTTTTCTCGAATTAATCTATAATATTTTATTATTCTGTTTGTGTTCTTGTATTTCGATACGAACTATTCGGGTTCGTATTAGTGTTTTTGTAATTTTATATTGAGATTTTAATGGGGTTTTGCAGTGTTTGACAAGTCATGTGTTTGAATCTTTTAAATGGCTATAATAAAACAATTAACAAACTTTATTAGATATGATTAATTTTTGATTTTGGACACAATTTTATTCGTTTTTGATATATTTAATAGATGGTGAGGTAACACGTCAAAACAAAAAACAATATCAAATTATTATTATAATGGGCCAGTACTAAGTTTGGTGCCATTTCAAAAGGACCGAAATAAAATGCCATTTTTAAGAGACGAAGGAGTAGTTAGATTTTAACGGTGGGAGTTTCTCATTATTGAATCGTATGCCAAATATGAAATGAAATATCTTGGGATGGAACAAGAAATGTTTTTGAAGACAAAATTAGTTTGTTATTAGGGATACTATAATTCTCACATGTGTGTTGCACGAAATCTAAGAATAATAATAATCGCATAATTTTAGAGAGACATATTTATCTGGCATGAAAAAGTGACATGTTTAGCTGTCAACCACGTATTTGATGACCGTGGGCTTTCAACCATGTTTTTGCACCAGTTAATTCTTTTTTTATACAGTAGGTATAGGAGAGGGGAGGGGCGGGACCTCCTATCTAGAATGTGAGAAACTCAACCAATATAGTACTTATTTGAATTACAGTATCAGTTAATTACGTATATTTAAATAAAAATTAATTGACGTGATTCCATAAAAATAAAATATTTAAAAATTGTTGAACAACTATTACAATGTAAATGTATCAATATTCGGTCTATCTCTTAAATAAATAATCTAACTCCAAATACAGTAAGATCATATTTAAAAGAATAAATTGAAATTTTTGTTCTATGGGAAATTATCAAAAAGTTACAATTTATATTAATTATAGAATCGGCAAATTTGAGTACTATAACTTTAAAGAAATTAAATTTGATTATTGCACAACGATAACCATATAAAAATTTCTTCAAAAATTGTTAAAAATTGAAATTTACAATAACGTTACAGATTTTTAAAAATTTATTTGTTTAGAGATGTACTATACATGCATTTTCGAATTAAAAAGATTACTATTTACTTTTTGAAATAGAATTCTCAATTAATTTCTTGTTCGATTTGATAAGTGACAGATCTGTAATTTAAAATAATTGGCTAAAGAAACTATCATGAATTGATGATTAGATATTGATTAATAAAAAGAAAAGTGAATATCATTTAATAAATTAACGTAACAATTTCTCAAAAAAAAAGATAAATACAAAAAAAAGAATGAAATGATGTAACCAGAAATCTTATAGGGTCAGAAATCTTACAAAGTCAGAAATTTTACAGAACTAAAAAATGAGCAGAAAAAGTCATTTTTCTCTTATTATATATAGATATATAAATTTAGAAAAATTCCCTTAAAATAACAAACCCTTAGAAAAATACGCCCAAATCAATCTTCCTTAAAAAATACAGTAAAATTGTTGAGAAATTGTGTTGTGAAGGCGCATGGGCCACGTACAGCCCCTAATCATATGAAAGTGGACGGACGTGTTGCTTCTTCTAATTTTAGACGTGAATCAACATTATTAATTATTATTATATGGATTAACCCTCAGTAGTATTATTAATAGTTACGTGGACTAAATATTTTAAACTTTTTAATCAATTAAAAGTTTTAAAAGTCACATTTATATTACTATTTAATTATTATAAAGTCACTAATAAAAAAATTTATATAGAAGAAGTCTCGTTCAATTTTTTAAAAAAAAGTCACATCCATCTTAAATAATCACATATAAAAACTAAAAAGTCACATTTATTTAAAGAAATTAGATATAAAACGTAAATAGCCACATTTAACTAAAAAATCACATGCCACATTCAAACAGAAAATAAAATGTAAAAACTAAAAGTTATATTTAGTTAAAAAGTCAAACGTAAAAAATAAAAAACACAAAGAACACTTAAAAGTCATATTTAATTAAAAAGTCACACAGTAAAAACAAAAAAAATCATGTTTTAATCAAAAAGTCGCACATAGAAAATTAAAAGTTACATGTAATTAAAAAATCACATGTAAAAACTAAAAAGTTACATTTTAGTTAAAAAGTCACACATAGAAATTTAGAACTCGTACATAGAAACTAAAAAGTCATATTTAATTAAAAAATCACACATAAAAACTAAAAGTCACATTTTAATCAAGAAGTCACACACAGAAACTAAGAAGTTATATTTAATTAAAAAATAACACATAAAAACTTAAAAGTCACATTTTAGTAAAAAAGTCGTACGTAGAAACTAAAAGTTAACTAAAATGTCACACGTAAAAGTTAAAAACTGAAATTTTAATCAAGAAGTCATACAGAGAAACTAAGAAGTTACATCTAATTAAAAAATTACACGTAAAAACTAACAGTCACACATAGAAATTAAAAGTCAAATTTAATTAAAAGGTCACACATAAAAATTAAAAGCTCACACTTTAATCAAAAAGTCATACATAGACACTAAGAAGTTATATCTAATTAAAAAATCGCACGTAAAAACTTAAAAGTCATATTTTAGTTAAAAAGTCACACATAGAATTAAAAAGCCAAATTTAATGAAAAGAGTCACACATAAAAAATAAAAAATCGCATTTTAATCAAGAAGTCACACATACATCTAATTAAAGAATCATACGTAAAAACTAAAATGTCACACTTACAAAGTAAAAAGTCACAATAGAAGCTAAAAAGTCAAATTTAATTAAAAAGTCACACGTAAAAACTAAAAGACTCACATTTTAATCAAGAAATTACACATCAAAACTAAGAAGTCACGTCTAATTAAAAAATCAACTATAAAAAACTAAAAAATAATATTTTAGTTAAAAAGTCATGCATAGAAATTAAAAAACCACACATAGAACTAAAAAATCAAATTTAATTAAAAAGTCACACATTTTAATCAAGGAGTCACACATAGAAACAAAGAAGTTACATCCAATTGAAAAATCACACATAAAAATTGAAATTAAAAAGTCAAATATAGAAACTAAAAACTTACATTTTAATCAAGAAATCGCACGTAGAAACTAAAAAGTTACTTTAATTAAAAAATCACAAGTAAAAACTAAAGTTATATTTTAGTTGAAAAATCACTCAAAGAAATTAAAAAGTCACATTTAGTTAAAAGATCAAACATAGAAAATAAGTTACATTTAATTAAAAAAAATCACATATAAAAATTAAAAAGTCACACTTAAATAAAAACTAGATTGTTTCACCCGTGCGTTACATTGATAGAGTTATAATGTACGTTTATATCAAAATTGACGAATGAGTATAGACATCATATCATAAATAAAGTACAATATACCAATTGTATCGTATAAAATTACTAATTAACATGAGAACTACAATTCACTATATGATATTTATAGTAAAATACTTGAGTTTATAATTCCGGTCTCATCCAAACACATCGTGTAAATTCACATATCGAACCTATATAAAGTTGTAATAATTAGTAGTCAACCCATAAACTTGTGGGAACCTCCCCTAAATATGATTGATCCATCATGCCTAATCATGGCAAAAGGACATGTATGAGGTAATATTCTCTACTCCACCATGAGTCCAGGGCAGGTGCGGGTTAAGTTGGACCTGCTCCATAGACCCGTGACTCACCAAGCATTTTCTTTCTTTTTTTTAATAAATTTAATTCTAAGAATATGTAGAAACGATTAGATACGGCAATTTGACCGATCGACCTATAAATTTATGTCAATTTATTTTTATATTTTGAAAAGATATTTCTATCGAATTGAAATAATCATTTTATTATATTAGTTAATATTAGGAACTTTAAAATTCTAAATAAAGGTTTTGATTTATTCTACTTTCATCAATTAATAATGCGTTATACATAACATTAATTAAAATGGAGAAAAATTAATGAGTCTTTTCGTGGGTCATGGTGGCGTTCCACCCCGTCCCGTGACCCGATCTATCTTAACCCACCCTATAAAATATTAGACAAAGAGGTGTAATCAGATTTGCATAACAAAAACAATAAATATATAATTTTGATATTGTATTAATAGTTACCCTCTTATATACTTGATTAATGATTTACTATATTTCACTTTCAAATTATCTAACTTATTTCATATTATTAGTTAATAGTCTAATAATACGTATTGGTTATGTACATACCTGTATTTACTGGATACATGTTCTGATAAAAACTTTCATACTCATGAGAAAGTACATTCCCGACGTACACTTTTTATGTGCAAAATTCAAAATTAATAGTTATAATTAAAATATTAAATAGAGATATATTTTTAAAGAAATGTAAGTGATCTTAGACTTTTAATATAAATAGAGACCATATATGTGTGACATCCTAAAAAAGTTCTTTTTGATAAGATCAGATAATCAGAATGGAGAGAGTAATTATTTTGTGCAGTTTCTTTTCTTCTTATAGATTTCATATCTCTTTGCTCAAAAAATTTTCTCTAAAATCATTATTATCTTCGTTAAATTAAAATATCGATAAATTATATTCAACTGGTGCATTGCACGGCGAGCTAAATTCTCAATATTTCATATAAAAAATTCATTATATAAATTGCAAAAAACAATAAATAGTCACAATATAATAAAATCAAATAAAATAACAACATGAATTCAATCGATATTTTAAAAGTTTCAAGTCTATAGAGAAAAAAGACTAAGAAAAATAAATTTTTTACATCATCTACAACTTAATCGTTACAACATAATGATATAGAAACAAAAATTAAAAAATAGTCACAAAGATTTTCAACTTAGATAATAGATTTCAAGAAAATAAAATTTAGTCATATATTATTATGACAAAATTATATTATGTGTGTCTTTAGTTTTTAGTGTGATACAGATAAATAGATTTTTATTGCACAAAAAAAAATACATCAGTTGATTTGCTCTAATTTATTATGATCTAAGTTTTCATTTATAATATAAGCTATTTTGAAATAAATTTTGATTTCCATGTTATTAAGAACTCTGAAAAGAAAATTTTGGAAATTAAACAAAGATAAATAATAAATAAATAAGGAAATAAATAAATAGAGATAACGCCAGACAATTAGTTTATAATGTCTTCATTTTCAAATAATTCAGTACTAAGAAGAATAATTCTTAAAAAAAAACTAATCTATAAGAAATTAAACAGTTACGCGTCGTCAAATTTACATTGATAGCGGATAGTAAAAAATTATAAAAACCTCATAATTATTTTATTTATAAATGATGAAAAAAAAAGAAATGAGCAAATTAAAATAGCAAAAAGAATATAAAAAACTAATAAACTAATATAAATTATTGAAAATTCGTGATGAATATCCAAATAAGAAAAATTTTTAACTTTTAAAACTCGAAAATGAGGCTTATAAGTTTTTCAATTTTTTTTTAAATTTCATTTTAGTGATAAATTTTTTTTTGTATTATCTAAGTTAGTGAGTTACCTTTGCGTTAACAAAAATTGTATATTAATAAAATTACACTAATTTCAAATTGTTCTATGTTCAGAAGATTTTCATTAAGAAACCCAATCATAGAGGTCAATAATAGTTTAGTTATAATTTCTCTAACAAAAAAATAGTTTTTTTATTTACAGATCTAGAGTTTTATGCATGGTAAGTAACAACGTAAAATTTTTGTAGACAATATTTAAAAAAATTTATCCAATTGGAACAATAGTAAAGAATAATACTTAAAACGTATTACCCTGTGCCCTGTAACAACCGCTTTATGATACACAGATATATATAATCACTACGTCCGTAAAATACATAAAAGTGTTACATAAACTGTCACGATTTCAAGAAAATTTAATTCAACATTATGATTTTCATATAATCTACGACTTTAAATAATAATAAATAATAATTTATATATTGTAATAATAGAAAAACAATATTTTTTGAGGGTTGATTTCCATTTATTCAAGGATTCTAAGAAAGGAAAATCTAAATATTATATAGAGATAAAATTTTGTGATTTTAGAAGAGGAGAAATTATGGAATGAATTTTAAAAAATTTTGCAACATCATGATGATGTCAGCAAAATTATAGGTGAAAAAATTGAAATTGCAATTAAGAATCTAAATCCAATTGTAAAATCTTGTATTATATATTATACTAATTGTATGTCCATGCGTTGCACGGAATAGAATAATTAGTAAAAAAATATGTGACAATTTGAAAAATTAAATAACCACAATTTTATGTACTACTAATACATATACATATGTTACCAATATACATAGATATAATCAAATTAAAATATACAATATTTTCACCTAGTACAAAACTAATTAAATTGTCATTCGTAGAACAATACTTTTAAGTAATAAAAATGAGACTAAAGAATTTTTTACATACAAAATTAATTTCATGTTAAGTATGGAAACAAAAAAAACAATGAAAAAAGGGCATACGAAATTTTTATATCTTCAGAATTACCTTATACACACATCCTTATTCAATAAGTATCAGTATAAGAAATCAAAAAACATATTTAAGGTATAAATGATATTCATTTGTCACAATGAGTTCTTTTCCACAACATACATTTTTTGCATTTCCTGATACTGGGCCATAAATTTTCCAAAAAAAAATCACTATTAGTTAAATTTATTACAATAGACTCAAGGGATGTAAAATAAAAATATGTATCAATTTTTATATATTATTATAAAATAAAATAATAGCAGACTATGACTAATGTATTACTATTATTATTATAATAAGATAAAATAAAATAAGTATATAAAAGTAGGATAGTGGTTTTAACGGGAAAACTTACATATGACTAATATCCTACTTTAATATATATAAGATAAGATAAGATGATATGATGATGATTCACACTAACCGCATTAATTAAAAAGTCATATTAATTAAAAATCACACATAGAATTTATCTTCTTTGAAAAATCATTATAGAAATTAGTCACATTTAATTAAAAAATTACATATAAAGTCACATTCAAAAACCCCATTACCTTCCGTTAAAAAGTCACAAATTGAAAAAAAAAAGGGAGGAATCGAAAAAAAGCAAAAAAAAAAAATAATAATAATAATTTCCGCTTAGATGGTTTGGTGGAACCGCAGTTGACTAATGAAGACTGTGATTTTACGGTGTCCATTACTAGTAGCTTTTACCGTAATTAATGTGCTTAATTATGCATTCAACGGACTCTTCAAACTTTGGAAAAAATGGAAGTGTTGAGCCTAATTTTGCCATCCTAATTTACTTCTCATACCAAGCCCAGAAAAACAAAATGTAAGGGCCCAAAAGCAACAACCAGAAGAGACCTAAGCTCTCAAAAGTTGCCCATTTTCAATGGAATCAAATTTCTCATTCACCCCCATTATCACGCAAATAAACATATGTTTTTAAAGCTCTTGACAAGGAGAACATAAATTCAAATTCATACCTCAAATTTAAAAATCAGATATCAGTCAAAATTACGTCAAAAATGCCTATTTTTTCAATAGTTATTGATATTGAAACTATTGAGAGAGCAATAGGTTGTCACAAGTAATACCACAAATCTAACATACATCAATGTAAGGTGTTTTGATGGAGGTTCATGCTATTCGAGGAGTTTTATCCATCATTGTAAGCAGCCGCATATATCAAATTATACGTGATTTCACATAAGTAGGTAACGGCCTAAAGCTTTCAAACCAAATATAGAATTATTAGCGCTAAAATTCTCAAAAGAAGTAAAACGCATTGCTCAAATAGAACTAGCTTACAACGGTGACTCCAAGGAAACCAAGTTTATAAACAAAAAATCTTCTCGTAAACATATATGTAATAAACCAAATGCTCGTAAATCTTCAACATTTCCACTTTACACAGAGAGATGGAAGAAAATCTCAGGCACGGCAACGAGTAATTGCAGAACAACCTCTATAATAGGGATTAACAGGGCCTCTAGCTCTATAGCAGTTGTGAGTGTAATAGGACCTCCCAGATCGCGGCGGGCATGGAATTCTGTTCGCCGACAGAGCCCCGTACGAAATGTAGTACTTTACTCTGTGCCAAAACAGAGATCTTCTGATACCCATATCTTCTCCTTCTTGTACTTGTCCATCATCTTCTCCCAGCTCCGCCTCGCCGCCGTAGAAGGGCATACCCATTGCGACTGGCCATTCCAGTGCGCCCGCAGCATCACTCGCGAGTTTCAATCTCGATTCCTCGGCCTGTGCTGAAACCTGCATTTTGGCTCCAATGAAAACGAGAAAAACAAAGCAAAACAGCAAAGGTTTTCCTGAAGAGTCCATTCTGGCCGGGAGGGGAAGAATTCTGCTGCTGTGACTGTGCTGGAGTGCAGTATTTTTGAAGAAGGGTAGGGGGTGGATAAGGCGATTTACAGAGGGAGTGGGGACAAAGTCACATGGTGAAGAAAAGGACGGTACTGATGAGAGTAGTTGGATTACAGCTTGCACTCAATCAATGTTTCGCTGTTTTTTGTTCGGTGTGTGTCTCCTCCTCCTCTTCCTCGATAACAGCTTTTAATTTGGAGTTGTAGAAGCAGGTAAAGTAATGTTATAGTGAGGGCAAATTTGCAGTAGACGGTCTTTACCTTTTGTGTTTTCTACTAATTAGTCCATTCACTTTGTTGGTGTTTTTATTCTTCTCATTGTAATTTCGCCTTCTTGACAACTTACTTATTACAACCACACATTTCAAATGTGTACAAATCATTGCTACTCATTTTACCTCACTTTATTTTTTTTAGACAGGTAATTTACAGTTAGCGTCCCCAATCTTTCAGGTTTGTTGAGATTACGTCCTCAACATTTAATTTTCATTGTGGAGGTCTCTAACCTTTCAATAGTATTACACCTAATGTCCCTCTAATGTTTTCCATCCATTTCCACGGTTAAGCTCAAGGGTATTATCGTAAAATAATTAAAAATTAAATATTTTAATGTTTTAAAATTTTTTAAAAAAATAGGGGGGAGACCCCCTGTGCTGCCGGAAATGACAGCCAAAATAGGGGACTCTTCCCTCCTTTTTTGGTCGGAAATGGCAGCCATCTTGGCCGCCATTTCCAGCCAAATATGGCAGCCAAAAGGGGGAACTCTCCCCCTGTGTTGCTGGAAATGGCAGCAAGCCAAAAGGGGGAACTCTCCCCCTGTGCTGCTGGAAATGGCAGTGCTGCCATTTCCGATAGCACAGGGGGTCTCCCCCCTCTTTTTTTTTTTTTTTAAATTTTAAAACATTAAAATATTCAATTTTTAGTTATTTTACGATAATATCCCCGACCTTAACGGTAGAAATTGATGGAAAATATTAGAGAGACCTTAAGTGTAATACTATTAAAATGTTAGGGGCTTCTAAAATGAAAATTAAAAGTTGGAGACGTAATCTCAATAAACCTGAAAGGTTGAGGACACTAACTGTAAATTATTCTTTTTAGACTAACAATTTTAAACTTTTATTATAATAAATAATTTGATATATTACTTTGAGAGAGAATAGTATACTAGACTCTCTCAGAAAGGATCAATAAATTGTTTTGTAGCTCGGCCACAATTTGTTTAACGAAGATTATTTTATGTGATCAAATGTTTAAAAATATATTTCACACACAGTTTAAGATACAACTAATGACTTGCCTGATCTGTAGAAAGGGGTACAAGACAATCATAAAAGGAACACAAGGATGGAGGTCAAAACAGGACGAGGAGGACATACCTAATTGTGGAGAGACAGGCAGGAATGCATTCTGTTGAACACTAATACAAATTGATAATGAGGAAATGCTTTGGGGTCAATGAAGATTCTAAGAGCTTGTTTGAACATCTTTATTTATAAAATTTTTGTGAATTTATAAATAAGAGAGAAGTAGAATGAGTATTAAAAATGTAAAAAGATTTAAAATATGTGATTGTCATTGAGCGGTTGTCAAATCAGTGGTAGGTAAAATTTTAAATTGGGAGAATAAACAGGTTCAAACAAGCTCTAAGTGTAAAGACAAGAGATTGAAGAACAACAATTTTCAACAGTTCATCATAAAATATTTTGTATAGAATTTTTTAAAGAGCAAATAATAGTCATTGAATCAAATTTATCTTTACCATCCCGCAATTGTGGCAGAAATATAAATAGGGGAGGATTCTAGTAATTTTAATAATGAGTCTGGACTGTGTTATTATTCCATATAAGCAAAACTTATTGACACTAGATATCTCAACATTTGATATGCCTTTTGTAAAAGGTCTCTCAACCTATTAATTTTTGACATTTTTATCCTCAACATGACCTTTTCACTTTTTGTATAAAACATCCTTTCTGTCGAAATTCAATGTTAACTAACGCTTCTAACAAATCTTAAAGGGTATTTTGATAGTCATATAATCACGAACTCAAAATCCTATTCCCCAAAAGTAGTTTTACTTACATTTTCTCCATTCCTTCAAAAAATTGCAATCTTAACCAAAATATAAAGAGAAGAAATGCCTATAATATGAGCAAGCAATAAGACAAAACATCACAACACTCTTTGTTACTCTTCAAGCCAAAATGATCAACTTAAAATGGATGTACCCTTCCACGGTCCTCCATCCATATTTATGAAACGACTGTCAATGCATTCCTCGAAATGTCTTTAACAAAATTTTTGGATGGATTATGCAAGAAAATCAAAATGAATAATGGAAAAGTTATAAATTAGAAGGAAGCCATATTTTTGCCCTCAGTGAACCCCATATTTATGATCTACCGTCATACGTCTGGCGACATTGTGCCTTCAGATATTTATGTAGCTTGTCATATGTGTGTCAAATGACATATCACATCATAAGACATGATGTGACGTGTCAAATGGCACGCATTTGGCATGCCATCGTTTAATGTTAGATATCTAGAGTTAGATCATTTTTAGTAAACCCTACCCTTATTTCTTCCGCTAAAGGAGTGTGTTAAAAGTGTGTGTTCATTGATTTCTAAATTAATACTACTAAGTGTATTAAAAATGTGTTTTTGATGAAAGTCTAAATTAATACGATAATAGATGTGTCTAAATTACCAACCCGTTAACTTACTCCGTAAATTTAACAAATAACTTAACAAGTGAGGTGATATTTTTACAATTGCATTCTCTTAACACAGCAAGACTTACACATCACGTACAAAGACGGGCACCGTATGTAAGAAAACAATATTTGCGAGACATGTGTGAGTCTGGTAGTGTAACACTGACGTTTTTATCCATAGATGACCAATAACTTTTGGATGAGACACATCAAATGTGATAATAAAATATTTATTGGAGTTAATTTGTATATATGTGGTCTGAATTGCAAAGAAGTGATTAAATAGAAGGTCAAAATTAGACATTTTTATCCATAGATGGCCAATAGCTTTTGAAAAAAAAAAATGAGACACATCAAATGTGATAATAAAATAATTGTTGAAATTAACCTATATATGTGTGTTTTGAATTACAACACAGTGGTTAAATACTCAAGTTTTAAGTAAGAGATCTCGATTCCAAAAACACATGCCCCCTAAGAGATCTCGATTTGAAGAACACATGACCCCTCTTTATCTCCCCTTGTATATTAAAATAAGAAAAAGTTAAATATGTGTCATTTAACAATGGCTGAGTTCACTTAATTATTTTCTCACCTAGCAAAATTTAACACATCCATTGTGGTTGTCGATGCCCTTATTTTGCTAGAAGATATTCAATTGTATTCATGTACATGAAGAATTATGTTCATGTACAACAAAATGTTGTTCATTAACCAATACGGGTTAGACAAACGAATAATGTTATGTAGCACCAGTGGTGCTTGGCACCAGTCTATGTGGCAACAATGTGGCATTGAATGATAAGTGAAATTAAATACATGAATAAAGTACCCATTTAATTTGACTTATCATTCAATGCCACATTGAGATGGTGCTAAGCACCAGTAGTACTAAATAGCACTACTCTAGACAAACTGGTCGAATGTTTGTGATTTTAATGGCTCGTTTGATCAAGTTACATTGGACAATGTTCTATGCCGGCGTTCATCTAATGTAATACCAGGCACATGAATGGCTATATATGGAGAAAAGAGTTCTTCAAATCTACCCCATGTCATAACACTAGCTTGAAACCTAACAAGGGATATATTGCTATAATATCATAATAATATTGAGATAGGTCGTTAGATGTCGTATTTTATTAATTTCTCGTTAATATATATATCTCTTGCTACATTGTGTTTACCTTGAACTTAGCCTTATAAAAAAAACATCAATTGAACTGTTTTATTTACTGATGATCACAAATTTGGGTAAGTACGTGCTGCGTACAGCCAAATATTTGAAAGAAGTGAGACATTCGACAAGCACCCACAAAATAAATTCCATTAAAATATTGAGCCAAAAAATTAATACACGCCCAGTGGGACTCGAACGCACAATCGCCTGATTAGAAGTCAGACGCCTTATCCATTAGGACATGGGCGCTTGTTTGGTTTTCGCTTAACAGGAAATCAATAATATTAAACTTATCCAACGTATTTACCGTAGGAGAAGGCTAACACCTTTCTGGCGGATTATTTTACGGTGTGTTTGACAAATAAATGGTTTATTAAGTGATACCTTTTTATTGATTTTTTTTGTAAAAATAAAAAATTGCAACTTGAATTTTACTTGTTGACTTTTTGAGAAAAGTGAAATTAATAAAATGATGTCAAGTGACAGTTTATGAACAGAATAGTTTATAAATTGAGTTGCGAACACACTGTTAGTGTCAATTGCCAACATATTAATGGGACTACTTGTTCTTTTTTAATATGTTTGCTATGAAAAAGCCAATTCGAAAAGGACGGGAGTCAATTTGAGTTTCTGACATTTGTTTTGTTTATTTGCGGTATCCACAATAAGATCCAGTTTGGCAGAAATATATGACGGCCCAGCTAGGCAAACTTTTCATAACACAAAAAGAGCTCTTCTTCATAATTGTATGACATACATGAACATTTGTTTCTGATTCATGAGACAAGTACTCGATCTGTCCAGCCGATCCAGTTATGGCATATTGCCATTATAGTATCTCCCGTAGTATTTGAATGTATGGATACACGCCATATACTGCTCTGGAAAATGGAGTGCTTGAAAACTTTTACTCAATCTGAGGTCTCATAGTTTGTATATGAGTTTAGACACACTTCAATAAACCTAACCTCGATCATGCATGCATGTATCTGTACTGTCTTTCAAACAATATATAGTCCCGATCTCCTACCATACCTATGATGGAATTTTCCTGTCAAACACATACATAGTAGGAAATCATTAGACAACACACATAAATGTTGGACATGTATAGTGGGAAATAGATCATTTTTATTTCGAACTGTTTGAATATTTAAAGTCGAGTAACTTGATCCGAAGCAATAAGCATTTACGTTTAGAAGTAGAAGTGAATAACCACTTGATAGACATGTATAGTGAGAAACCATTTCTATTTCGAACTATTTGAATACTCAAAGTCAAGTAACTCGATCTGAAGCATTTACCGTTATAAGTAGAAGTGAGTAACGACTCGATGCTTCTATAGGTCATCACTTGGGAAAGCGTGCCTAGTAAGGTCACACAGACACAACAGCATCACCCGTATTTAGAAATAAAAGAAATGAACATGTTCCTAAAAATATAACATATATCATCCTACCCTACTTTCTCTCAATATTAGACTTGTTATCCTTCTGACAAATGTCATGTGAATGTGGGGTTTTTTCTTCCCTTATTTTTATGTAATAATAAAGTGACTGATTTTTCAAAGGGAAATGCCATAACTTTTCACTCCAAGCATCACCCGTATACAGTATAGATTCATGCACCTTTACGGTTTACCTCACTTCAATCCTTTTACATAATCCTCCATTTAATGGACCTTCAAATCGTCATATCTCAGCTTCAAACCAATTAACCATGGAAAAAGAAAGGGGAAAAAAAACAAAGAAAAAGAAAAATATGGTGATCACAAGAACCTGTATCAAACAATTTTAAAGAAATGAATGTGATGATCTTGACACGTGAAAAATGAAATTTTTTTTAGAGTTTGAGTTGAGAATCAATATTGTTAAATCATAATAATAATAATAATTAAAAAATGTGTATATACAATTAAGGTGGTTATATAGTAGAAATTTTTGAGGAAACAAAGTTGATTATTCAATTAGGAACCCCCATGAAACTGAACAGGTTTTCAAAATTACTATTTAAAGTATAATAATTAGTTACTGTTACGACAACTCGTTTTATTTGAATAATAATATAATTCTTTCTAAAGTAATAAAAAGAAAATTTGAAAAAACATTCTGACAGTACTAAGTGGACCTCGTGGGGGACTTTTATGTAGGTGTGTATATATTTTATGATATCTTGGTAGGTAAGAATTGCACTATAGTCCACCCCCTAAAAGGAAAGAAAATAATTGTGCTATCTAATAATAATTCTAATAATAATTTTAAAAGTTCTATGCATTCGTCTTGGTCTAGGTACTATGTAAAGTATTGACGTTCATATATAAATATCTTTAACGTTTATTTTTTCAGAATACTGAGTCTCGATAGTACTAAGAAACGCCATCTCCTATATATCCTTCACTTGTATTAGAATCTCTCCCCCTTCAAGCATGGATGATTACAATAACCTAGTGAAATTATCCTCACAAAACCAAGAAGAAACGCTGCCATGGACAATGCAGCACAACCCATCTGAATCATCAGATTTCGATTTCTCCGGTCGAACCCCCACGGTGGCTGGCATTGAGGGCGTTCCACCACCACCAATGCCACATTTTCTACCCCATATTTCCAAGCCAATTTATGATACTTGGAACACAGATCCATCACAGAAAAAAAACTCCATGGAAGCCATGAGAGAAATGATCTTTCGCATGGCAATGATGCAGCCAATCCACATTGATCCAGCTTCAGTGAAGCCACCCAAGAGGAAGAATGTGAAAATATCAAAAGATCCGCAGAGCGTGGCGGCTCGCAATCGCAGGGAAAGAATAAGTGAAAGGATAAGAATTCTGCAGAGATTGGTGCCTGGAGGAACTAAAATGGACACAGCTTCTATGTTGGATGAAGCTGTTCATTACCTTAAATTTCTCAAGAAGCAAGTTGAGTCATTGGAACAGGCTGCAAGTAACAGGCCATTTTTGATGGGTGCTGTTCACTTTTCAAGCTTAGTGAAACCATAGCAGAATCCTCAAATGGTGGGATCTATGCAAATGCTTAGTTGATGAAGAAAGGGATGGAATTGATGGACTTTGGATATTTGCATTTTCACTACTTGTTGATGATGATTATTGATTTGTAAAGGATTTTTGAAATATTTTTGGTGCTTCTTGACTTGGGATTCTGCATGTACTTCTTGTTGATAATTGTCACACTTTACTAGGTACAATAAATCTGTTTACCTATGCATTATTTTCTTAATGTCCAATCATGTCTCCCAGTTTTTAGCATATATATGTTTGTTATCGACGTATCTTAGTGTATGCAAAAGTATTCTATTAAGCGCTTCAAACTATGAATCTGAGATGTTGATACCGCACCTAACTTTAGTGGTTATTTAAGCAAAGAATATGCTGGGGCTAATAATAAATAATATGATTGTAACCTCATTTAAAATTGTTAAGTGTTTTTTCTTTCATGTCCTGAATATATCAACTCTCTGTTGCCTAATTAAATAAAACATGAATGTGTTAAAGACTTCAATAGTTGTAAAATATATCAAGAACAAAGATCAACAACTAAAAGAGTAATGATACACCTCTCTATTAGTCAAGCGGTTGACAGTTTTGGCCCTCCGAAAATTTAAAACAACTTAAACGTCTCAATTGATCGTTTTGCCCTCCAACCATGAACTAATTATCATGTGAACTAATATGGAGATGTATCATTACTCCAACTGAAATAGTGAAACATTCCATGTAAGAAGAATGTGTACGCTCATCGTTCATTAACACTTGACATTAATGTATTGTTGGTGGTGGGCATTTTTTATGATATTTACTATATTGAACATTTCTTATATCTCATACAGACTACCCACCCGACGATTATAGAAGATACTCTAAAATCAATTTGCTCTCCAACCAATCAACTGCATGCGCCTTGCATCTAACATCTATACTATACATTCTCTTCCAACATCTAATTTTAGCGTGTTCGGCAACGGGTTTATAAATACTAGTAGTATCAATTCATTGAGACATTTTCTTTAAAGAGTCAAAAAATTACATACATTTGACAATTCATTTATGAATCATCGCCAACGACACACACACACACTCTCTCTCTCTCTCTATATATATATATAGACACACACACACACACACTATATATGTATATATATATGATCATCTTTCCTTTTCCACAAATCGACTATTATTTTCTGCAAAAGGAGAATAAGATTTAGAATGATCTAATATATATATATATATATATATAATAGGAATAAAGCGTCTCGTATATATTTTTCCTCCAATTGTTTGGCATCGTAAGAGAATTGACGACATCATGGCTACGTCATCTGTTGACGTTTTTTTTTAATTTTTTGAGGATTTTTATTTATATTTTTTTCCTTCTTTTTTCATTTTTGCTGTAACAAATATTGCCCTTAACTTCTTCCCTATTCCTTTTTTAATCCTATTGATTGTTCAATTGTTGAAATTGCGATTAATTACATGTACGGAGACAAACTTTGTTGTTTCTTTATCCACATAAATTCTACCCTATTCCTTTTTTAGTCTATGATCTTCTTTGATAATAATCAGCAGGCTATGTGATCAATATTGTAGCTTTTTTCAGAATAATTTTACGAATTTTATTAGATATCGAATCATCTTATAACTCTAAAATTCTGGTTATTTCGTTAATTTTGAAAATTTTATGTGTTTTGGGTTTGTATAATTCATAGTATATTAATCCTGATTTGGGTAGCTAGGGACCAACAACATCAATAAGGAACTGGGGAAGAAGCTCGACAGGGTTTTGTAATGAAGAATAAAATTGAAGATAAAAGTAGGATTGTAGTCGATTAAGACAAGATCTAGAGCTTGTTAGATTCTCATTATTTACTTAAATTATAATTTTACATATAACTGATTTGACATTTGATTTGACAACTGTTCAATTACAACTACATGTTTCACACATTTTTACATTTTCAATACACATTCTACCTCTCTCTTTATTATAATTTCTCCATGTTTAGACAAATAATAAGAATCAAATAAGTTCCTAATTGATATCAGTGCTAGAGAAATGTTTGAACACTCTCGTCAACTTATAGAGAAAAAATTGGAATTGGAATTGGAATTGGAATTAATTAAATGAATTGGGACAAACTTTGTTGTTTCTTTATCCATATATAAGTTCTTCCATAAATTCTTCCATCTTCCTTTTTTTGATCTCTTATATTTTTCCTTCATTATAATAATAAATTAAGACAATTTTTTTTCCTAACTTTATCCATATATAATATAAATATTTATGTCTCTTTGGGAAAATAAATTGTAAAACCTCACACAAACTTGCAAGAAAATGGAAAAAAAAAAGCAACCAATTTCAGTTAGTGAACGATTATACATTGTCTTTAGTAATTTTGAAAATGTTATATGATTCGGTTTTGTATAATTCATAGTATATTAAGCCTAATTTAACTAGGGATAAAAAACATGGATAAGGAACATGAGAAGCAGTTCAATGAAGTTTTGCAATAAAGAGTACAACTGTGGGTGAAAAGTAGGGTTGTGGTCAACTACAACAGGATTTAATTGGGATTACTACCGGAGAAATGTTTGAACACTAGTTTCAACTAATAGAGAATTGATTTGTGATCTATCGTGAGAACTAAAATGCTAATAAGATAAAATAGATGTTTTCTTATAGGCTAGTGTATAGAACTTACGGCGCATATGGCTGCTTCTGTTATATTTTCTAAGCATTTTCAAACTTATAAGATAATTTAAAAATGAAAGTTTGTGGAACCATTGTGAACAATCAGAGAGTAATAATATATTGCATTAATAAAGACATTTTTTGTGTATATGTTAAAGTTTGATTTCTCCTACTACTGATTACGTTTCAAAGACTTAAATGGTAGAAAACCACATTTATATTGTGTTCTGTACATTTTAATTTTCAACATCGTTACGATCAACTTTTTGTCCTAATTGTAGGTTCCAGAAATTTATCTTTTATTCTTTTTTAAAATGATATCATTATTAAATTAAATGGATGGTCTGTTGGTTATTTCATATTGTTCTCTTAATTCAAATATTCGATGACCAGTATATTTAACTTTTTCTCATACAACTGGGGGAACTTAAGGGAGAGGTATAGACTCGAACCCAGAATCTCTTCCTGGTAAGGGCTGCTCTTTACCCACTTAAATTATCACCCTTAGTCTGATAAGTATATTTAACTCTGATATATATTTTTCATATACATGATTTTGTAGACTTTGAAATTGTTACAAATAATTTGGGTTTTATAATAACTATTATGATGACATAGGTGTTTGGAATTAATGGACAAATAACTGATGGTAATATATTTTGGATTGTATGAAATTCTATACGTTCAAATAAAATTAAATTGGGCAACTTATCATTTAAAATATAGCAATTCTAGGGAGACATGTAAAAGTTATATTAATAGGTGACATTCTTATGTGGCCCTCATTTCATTGAGTGATGATCACATGACTACTTTTTCATTATCCAATATAAATGTACCACATAAAAATGTCACCTATTAATATCTATTTTTTATGTCTCCCTAGAATTTTTGTTTAAAATGTTGCTAATTTGTGCTTTTACATTAATTATTTTTAATGTATATTTAATAGAGATTAACTATTTTAATTTTGTATATGTTACCCGTAAAAGCACATGTGAGAATTCTAGTGATCGCGGAAAGTTTGTACTTCTAGAATGTAGTTCTAGAAGTTTATTGTAGAAGCGCGCGTAAGTATTTTTCATGTTGCGGAAGGGATGGGCTTGTGTCTTGGTTTGGCATGGTTGTGGTCTATCACTCATCTATGCGGCTTTCTAAGTTATTGTTGAGTTGGATTCCAAGATTGTAGTCAAAGCATTAAGCAAGGCGGAAGACAATTCTCAGCTTGGGATTATTATTTATGACTATAATGAGCTTAATTGGAACGAACTGTCAACTTTTTAGTGCAACCTATTAGTCGTCGAGTCAATATTGCTGCGCATATACTCTAGCTTGTTGGGCTCGGGATTATCATAGTCCTTGTTTAAATTATGCTCCTCCATGGTTATCCCCTGCTATTACGCGGGAT
Source organism: Nyctanthes arbor-tristis (assembly GCA_963692815.1). NCBI lineage: Eukaryota > Viridiplantae > Streptophyta > Magnoliopsida > Lamiales > Oleaceae > Nyctanthes > Nyctanthes arbor-tristis. Next base: position 30,191 of record CAVNYN010286884.1, read on the forward strand.
ATTTCCTATGTCTATAATGATAATTAATTAAGCTTTTTTTCCTTAGAAAAAAGGGGGTATTTTTCATGTGGAAAATGGTAAACTGTAGTTAACTGTATGTGGGTGTTGCGAAAGAAAGAAAATACATGAACCGTCCTTCATCTTTGGACGATTATCTTACGTCAAAATAAACAAGTCATCATTTTCACAAGTGCATTTCTAAAGGTCCTATTTTCCATGATAGATACTTTGAGAAATTTCAATCAGCCAGCCAGCTAAAAGTAAATGTGAGAATCATTTTTTCTTTATTTCTTTCTTCCTTGTGGGGAAATAGGAATGTGACTCATGCCCGAAAATTTAGAAAACTGAGAAAATCAGCCGCTGAGTTGGTCCAGTTTTTGTACGGTGTACACTAGATATTATTTATAAAATTTAAACTGTGATTTGACAAATATACATTGGTATCTAGTTTTTCTATGATGTTCATTAAGCATTATTTATAGAGTCTAAACTTTGATGTGACAAGTGTTCATTGGACATATTGGGGGAAATGAGGTCATCATCTTCTAATGTGTAATGTGTCTAATAGACACTTGTCACGTCATAGTTTAGACTCTATAAATAGTGTCTAATGGACACTATAAAAAAATCTTGAGTTGGTCCCGTCTTACATTAATTACAACAAATTGAAGACCTCGTCTAGTCTTAAGAGCATCAACATTGATAGTGTTAAATTAGGATGTTAGTAAAATTATCTCATTCGTCCCACAAAGATATTCTCCTTTTATTTTTCACATCGATTAAGAAAATATCATTTAATATTATTGGAAATATACAATTAACAATATATTTCCTAATATACTCTTTAAGTTATTTAATATTTCACTTTAATTATTCTTTGTTATTGATTACTATACACAATAAATAAAGGTATATTAGAAAATTAAAAAATTAATTTAGAAAAAGAGAATATAATTTGGGACGGATTAAAAAAGGAAAAGAGGAATATCTTTCTGGGACGGAGGAAGTATTAGTTAATAACTCAAAAATGTAATTACATTGGTAGTGTTAATTATGAAGTTGTTAAAAGAATTTTTTTAACAACTTGTTAACCTTATTGTTAAAGTTAACAATAATTTTAACAACTCATGTAGCAAATTATATTTATTTTCTTTATTTTTTATATTATTTATAGGTTGAATTAATTTAGTCATGGTTTATTTTTAACTTAAAGTTGAATTAAAAGGGTTAGTTTAACACCACCAATGTGTTAGATATCAATACTTAAATTTAACATCCTTACATGACACTTTACAATTACGATCTGGACAGTTAAATCTAACAACACCAGTGTGCTAAACAAACAAGTTAGAATTAATCAACAAACAACCACACGTAGAAATTCATTAACTAAACAACAAAAATCTCTGATCCGTCTCACAAAATGACGTTTATGTGTATTTTTCTATTATGCCCTTTCTTTTACTAATGATCTCACTTCAATATAATTCTGTTTCGTTAATAACAATACACATTAAATAAGAGTATATATGAAAAACTCAACTATATATATTCTAAAAGAAAACTAATCTATCTATGAGGACGAACGAAAAATGAATACATGTCTATTTTTATGAGAAGAAGGGACTACTATTCCAACTAATCTCAAGTCAATGTCAAGCCGGCAGGAAACTACAATGAAACTCGACTCTGAGAACGTTATTAACTATACCAAGTCACACAAAGTAATTCCGTGGCGGCTCTTCCTCGTGCTTGTGTAATCCGATCTACGAGAGTTGTATAACTAGAGTTAGACAATCGAATATTTGTCTATATATAGTTTTCGAGGAATAGCTTATTTCTTCGTGGCATTAATTTTCTGTAGTCTATATTCTTTGTTCTGCACTATTAGTACAGATTAGCTATGGCTTCAAAAGATGACAACTCTTTCTGCAGTGATTACATGCTGCTAAAGCCAGAGGAAGCTGGCTTTCTTGATGTCTTAAGCATCTTACTTTCTAGAGACATCGCAAAAAGAAAATTCATCGACTCTCCAGAAGGGAAGCGACCGGAAACATTCAAGCGAAGATGGGTCATCTTTTCTTCTATCTTGGCTCAGATGCTCTTGCAAGCAGTACAGAAACCACTGGCCAGGTTTGGGTCTTTGGTCGAGCAGTGGCTCAACTTGCTGTCAAGTAACGGTGGTTTACTGAGGCTTGTGCTAAATTTTCTACGAGGTAATTATTATGGAAAATACTACTAATTACTTTTAGCACGTAATCAGACAGTCTTTTATAAAATAAGTTATATATATTCACAATTTTACCCCGTATATAGGAAAATAATTTAAGGACAAAGTAAGCGAATTTACTCTATTTTGTAAAAGGTTATTACTTGAATGATTACCTACAAATATTGGGATGCCATATTTATGTATCCTTCCTTGTATTGGAGCCAAGGTTGACCAATTCAGTGGATGGAGTTGAAGGCTTGAAGCCCATACTGGTAGAACTCTTTTATGAAAAAAAGAAGTTGGTTAAATAAAGAACCCGTTCCTTGAATTGTATTCTAATTATTAAGATGCTGACATTTCGGCTCGAAAGTCTTGGGTTCCCCTCTCCTCGAGCTTCCCTTCCCCTCCCCTAGATCTCCTTAAACTAATCAATTGTTAGCTTTAATTTTCAGGGAAGGTAATATATTCGGACAAAACTGACAAGAGTTTCATGTCAATAGTCGGATATCTTGATAAAAGACGCGAACTAGACGAAAACATCAGAGAGGGAGATGGAAGATATTATGCTGCACTTTTTATTATGGCTTCTAAAATATCTTATGAAAACAAAGCTTATATTGAATCTACAATCACCAATCACTGGAAGGTACATCCGAAATTCTTCCCGGTTTTATTAACATTATTATTATTATTAATATATTCAAGTAAGAAATAAGGAAAAAAAATTATGTGGAAAATTGAGCATAAAAAATTGTGTGCCTTAATGTAATTTAATTAATTAATTAATTCATTCATTTCTTTTCTCTTGACAGATGGAATTTTTGGGGTCCTACGATTTTTGGAACGGTGACGATCAATCACTTAACTTTAGCTATATATTTTTCATCATATAGATCAATAACATTTTTTTCACAAATTAAAGTTGATTATTTATACAATAATCATAATTGTAAATTATTGGCAGATTATCAAGAAAAAGTCACAACACAAGGGTTCATATTCCACGACAAAACTGACAAAATCATAGTGACATTCAGAGGCACCGAACCCTTCGACGCAAATGCATGGTCTACTGACGTCGACATCTCATGGTATTGCTTGATCACATCATCTAAAAGCTTTAATTAGGAATAGTCAATATCCTAGCCAATCTTGATCATCTGGCCTTTTGATATATAGAGCTTGTTTGATTCTCAGTATTTGTCCAAAGTTGGGGAAATTATAGTGAGAAGAGAAGTAAAATATATATTGGAAATATAAAAGGTTTGAAATATGTAGTTGAAATTGAGTAGTTGTCAATGTTCTCATTTAACAAAATGTACATAGTGAACTGGACGACCAGAACTGGTATGATAAACAACGTCTTCAATTGCAGGTACGATATTCCAGGCATGGGAAAGGTGCATGGCGGATTCATGAAAGCTCTAGGGCTACAGAAGAACGAAGGCTGGCCCCGAGAGCAATCTGAGGGCAAACGAAAAGATGTTGCCTACTACGCCATCCGGACGTTGCTCAAACAACTCCTACACAAAAATGAAAAGGCAAAATTCATAGTCACAGGCCACAGCTTGGGTGGTGCATTGGCAATTCTGTTTCCAGCAATCCTGGCATTCCACGAGGAGACATGGTTGCTAGAAAGACTAGATGGGATTTACACATTTGGGCAGCCTAGAGTAGGAAATGAACAATTTGGAGAATTGTTGGAAAACCAGTTGAGAAAGTACAACATCAATTATTACCGCATTGTTTACAGCTTTGACATCGTGCCGAGGTTGCCGTACGATGATTCCACCTTCTTCTTCAAGCACTTGGGAACCTGTGTTTACTATAACAGCATCTACCAAGGAAAAGTAAGTTTCCTAAGCATTGTGATTTTTGACCCAGAATTGGTTTCCTTTTTAGAAGCCATATTGTAGCCCACTAAAAGGAAACATATATACCCCCTATCAAGAATTTTCTCCTAGGTCGGCCATGGGTATGTGACAGGCTAACAGCCCATGGGCTGCTGATTTAAAAAAGTGTTTTAAATCAGTCACTTATGGGTTGTAATATCTACGTACGTACCCGTGGATTGCTGGTGTAGGAGAAAATTGTGTCTACTATTACTGAATGTCATTATCAATAACTATTACATCATGAGTCTGGTTCCATAACAGTTACATGCATTGCAGATTGTTGCTTGAAGAGCCAGACAAGAATTACTTCTCGGTTGTATGGCTTATACCAAAGATTATGAATGCATGGTGGGAGCTACTAAGGAGTTTTGTGATTCCATACATTGTAGGGGGAGATTATAGAGAAAGTAGCCTGTGTCGATTTCTGAGGATTGTGGGCTTGTTAGCGGCCGGAGTACCCGCTCATTGCCCACAAGATTATGTTAATGCTACCAGATTGGGACCATCGGACGTCTATGTTAATTAAATCCAACCTAATTTTATTGCTCATGATTAATTTATGATGATTAACATTATTTCATTAGCAGTTAAAATGGAATAAATGAAAAAATTTTGATGAAGATCTAAACAAGAGAAATTGATCATTTCTATGTTACTATAAAACAAGGTACATTTCTCGATCTCCATGTAAATATGTGGTACAAATGATAACGTCTTCGATATGACGGTCCTATGTATCTACGTGATAGGACCCTCCACTAAATTAATGCCAAGTAGAATTGTGTGCACTTGGACTTTATTTTATTTCTCTCTTCATTTATTAAACTTACATATAAATAACACTTTTTTGTCTTGATTTTAATCTTTTTTCCCCCTTTTTGAAAAGGAGTTTGAATTTTAATTTTAAGTTATTTTTTGTTAATTCTTACTTATTTAATTTAATTAAATAACTTTGCAATATATAATTACTATAGATCATTCTTTTTTCTTAAAGGGAACTAGATGTCTAGTCTGAATTGTTCGCGACCCAGGATTCTATTTTATCATCAATCCAATCCCTGTTCATGTTTTTTATTTTTCTTATCAATGAATAGATCTCTTTACTTATATGACTTAGATGTCTCGTATTTCTCGAAACAGTGATTCGATTGATGGGATTTGGTATGAGATTGATATTCAAATATTTCTTCTTAGAATGTATTGATTTGACCAGACCAAGCATGTTGCCGCCATAAGCAAAACCCCGTATTTTTTCTAGAGAATCTCCTAATTGTTCCAGAGCAACTAGAAAGAGATTCTTTAACCAGAAATAATTCGGTTTAGATGTAGGATACCTATCCAAAAGTTTTCACAACTCAATCATAGATGATGGAATCATCAAAGATTTGACCTTTTCGAACTCTGTCTGTAACTTACTAGAGGCCCGGGAAACAAAGAGAAGATGTGTACAAACAAGATATCCGGCAACAATGATATCTTCCAACATACCAAAACTAGTTGTTACCCCACCAGCAATAAGAGATGTAAGGATTGATACATAAAATAACTTTTTATTTGATTGATAATCATATAAAGCAGACGATATTTTAGCCATTCGCATCAAGCTCAAACTTCCTTCTTGCATGCGTGCCCCCCTGAAGTGTATACTATAATAAGAGGTAGAAATTTATTGGTAGCGTACTCAATCAAACGGGTGATTTTCTCCCCAACTATGGATCCCATACTACCCCATATAAACTGAAAATCCATAACCCTAATTGCTACGGGAATACCATTTAGTTGACCTGTGTCTGTTTGAAAAGCATCAGTTAATCCTATATTTCTTTGATAAAAATCGATACGATCTTTATAAGACTCCTCCTTTGAATAAAATCCAATAGGATCTATAGAGACCATGTCTTCATCCATAAGATCCCAAGTACCGGGATCGATCGAAAGCTTGATTCTATCTGAACTACTCATTTTCAAATGATATCCACATTGTTCACAAATATTTGTTTTTGATTTCAACAATGGTTAATATATCTAATTCTTGATTGAAAGGAATTCCTAGAGATCCAACGAACAAAATAAACATACTCAATACAAGTAAAAGAAATAACATGGTATTACCGGATTCATAAGGAAAGGGATAAGAGTTTTTATTCTCAAAATCAACAATATTAATAAAAAGGTTGTACCCCGTTTCTTACATTTTCATCACCTCGATATGCATTTTTTTTGAAAAAATGTAAGCACTTTTACTATTATTTATTGTTAATAAACTAAAATTTTTGTTAATTCTTTTCGAACGTGCTTTTCCCCATAGAGAATGGGGTATTTTGTTTGCCACTATAATTTTGAAAATGAAAGTTTAAATGACCCTAAAAAATAAGTAAATAAATCCAAAACATATAAAATGCGCTTAATCCTACTGTTGTCGAAGCTATTATTGTAAATGTCGGTGAATATAACCAACTATCATTAATAATTTCATCTTTTGACCAAAAACAAGCAAGATGTGGTAAAATGAAAGGCTGTGTAGATATAATCAGAATCAATTAAATAAAGATAAAAGGAATTAGACAAGGGAATCAAACAATTGAGCTAACAAATCTTTAAAAAACACAGATTTTCTAATGGATTAGAAACAGACAAATGAGTAGATCAGATCAAAATACAAGAAATTATCAGATAAAAGAAAAATATATAAAGAGAATTGTAAAAATTTATAGAGCACATCCTATGTTATCTATTTTTTGTTTTTTAAAATCAAAAAACCTTTTGTATTAAAGAAAACATCATTTGAATAGGGTAAAGTAAAAAACCAAACCTACGGGACGGAAATAAATAGATCCACTTCACTGAATTATATTTGTTCGATACACTATTGTCAATATAAATGTTGAAAAAAGAATACAATGGAAAAAAAACAAAAGAGATTTCATTTAAATCTTTTTGTAAACTTAATTTCAATTTAACAATGAAATAATATTCAAAATTGTCTTGGATTGACACCAGATATCTAATCTACATAGATACAAAAAGTGGAGATGGGAAAGAATTGGGAAAAAAAATCAAATTTTTAATGTATTCCATCAATCTAAGTGGAATAAGCAAACTTGATTCCTTGTCGGTTAGTCAAATTCCAATGAAAACCACACAATTGAAAGAAACGAAATGTCCAAATTTGAGATTTATATGATCAATAAACTAAGGTTTTGTTGTTATCGACCATAGAATTCGATGGAAGCAATGATAAATAGATACGAATAAAGCAGATAACGGGGAAATAAAAATTAGTAGAGAAAAGTTATAAAAAGTTATATACAAATCACTACCCCCTGGTATTTCTTTAATTGAATTTCGTTTGATTAGGTCGAAGTTCCTTAAAAACTTTCGCCTTCTTAAAAATATCCTGAACAGTCCCGTAGGTTGAGCACTTTTTTCAAGAAAATATAGAATAGCAGGAACGTTTCAGTAAATATGCTGTTTAGGCACTTGAACCTGCTTGGATCATATCTAGACAAATCGAAGTAGGTCGGTGAGCAATGACACGAAATGCATGCCGTGGTGGAAAAATCAGGGTCCGTATATTTCCAGACAAACCAGTTACAGTAAGACTCGCTGAAACACATATGGGTTCGGGGAAAGAGGGATTCCAACCAATGAGGGAAGGTCATAATAAAGTTTACAAGTCATTTCTAGATGTAATTGAAGGCAAAGATGGAAGATTTCGTGAGACTCTGCTGGAGAAACGGGTTGATTATTCAGGTCATTCCGTCATTGTCGTAGGTCCTTCACTTTCATTACATCGATGTTGATTGCTGCGCGAAATAGCAATAGAGCTTTTCCAGACATTTGTAATTCGTGATCTAGTTGGACAACATCTTGCTTCAAACATAGGAATTGCTAAGAGTAAAATTCGGGAAAAAGAACCGATTGTATGGGAAATACTTCAGAAAGTTATGCAGGGGCATCCTGTATTGCTGAAGAGAGCACCCACACTGTATAGATTAGGCACAGCCATTCTAGCTGGTTTTAGTGGAGGGACACATATAGCCAAGAGAAACCATGAACAAGAATAGAAAAGCTTGCCCCACCTATAAGTAAATATTTCATAGTAGCCTCATTAGACCGTATATCTTTCTTGGTATATCAAAATAATAGGTAGGAGCATAAACTGAAACATTCTAGAGCTACAAAGATAGTTATTAAATCGTTAGCACTGCATAAAAACATTCCTCCTAAAGTAGCTGGTAATACGAATAAGAAAAACTCTGTTATAGCCATTTATGTACATTCAATGTACTTTACGGATAGAGGAATACATAGAGTTGAACCAAAAAAAAAAAAAAACCCCACTTTGTTTTGTCGTTTAGGAAAAAAAAGACTCTGATTCTTAAGAACCCAACGGGCCTTTTCCCCCGAATCAGACAAACAAAGAAGAGAATCCTGTTGAGTTCTTACGCTTCCATGTCTACAACTCAATTCATCCGATTACTATAGGTAGAGTCGTGGAAACGCTTCTTTCTTCCATATTTTGGACCTTAGCTCCATGGAACAATATATTATTGCTGAAACATGGAAAAGTTGAAATCTTAGATCAAAACACTATGTATGGATGGTATGAATTGCCCAAACAAGAATTCTTGAACAGCGAACAACCAGTTCAGATATTCACGACCAAGAAGTACTAGATTCTCTTTCAGATAGGCCCTGAAAGGAGAAGGAAGGCTGGAATGCCAACAGGCGTCTATTATGGAATTCACCCGACCCAATAGTACCCATTTTGAGAATGTCCAGTACCAAAGTCACTGAATGGGTAAGTCGCCAATCCCTGGACTATGTATTATGTTGGGTTACAGGCAGGCATTTTACCAGAGGTTTATAATCTTCCCTTGTTTGATTCCTTTTGAAGCATATACTCAGGAATGGGTACAGGGCAGACGATTTTAAATTAGACTCCCCTTTCATTAGATAGAGAAGATCACCAAGATTTGGCGACCCACTGCTAAACTTATTCCAATTCCAAAAGCTCGGATCGAATCGATATTTGATTTAATTGGCGAATGAGTTACTATATAGATAAGATCTCTGTATGTATATATATTATATACGACAGTAGACTCATAGTGGCTAGTGGCTGATTCTTGAATAATCAAATGGATTTACCTAGCAAGTCTAGGGTAAAATAAAATGTTTCAAGATTGACCCTAATTTCTTTCATTGAATTGATCCCTTATTAAAACAAAATTCACTTGATTGATACATAACATACATGTACACTTACCAATTTTACAAAAATTTAAGATATTTCATCGAATCGTGTGATGAAGAGATTCTACTTGTCCTTGAACTTATTACCAATGAATGAAAGCAAAAAAGCGAAATTAAACCTCCCTTTCTTTTTTGACGGACCAATCATCATTCCCTGAACAAACCCTATCCCTCATATTATTTATAGTTGTTTGTATTTCTTATTTTTTTTTTAGAAATGAAATTATTCTAGAGAATATAGTTTTCTATACTCTATTAAAAAAAGAAAGTGGATTCAATTCAAGTAGAGTTTTCTGGAATGTATCAATAAGCTAGACCCATACTGCGAGTTGTTTCATGCCATAAATAAACGCGAACATTCAAGAAATCCGTTGGACAGGCGGATTTACACCTCTTACAACCAACACAATCCTCGGTCCTTGGGGTAGAAGCAATTTGTTTAACTTTATATCCGTCCCAAGGTATCATTTCTAATACATCAGTGGGACACTCTCGGACACATTGAGTACATCCTATATATGTATCATAAATTTTTACTGAATGTGACATTTCGTCATAAATTTTCCATCTGGTAAACTTTTAAATGAATCATATATTTAGATACCAGACGAATCAATGAGTAATCAGAATCAATTTACTTGCGGATTGGTTTATGAGATAGGGCCAAAATACTTTGATTTCTTATGTTTTTGCAACCAAGACCATTTCTTATGCATAGCAAACCTGCTAATTCGAATTAATTGTTTATTAATTTATAAATATTCGCATTTCTATTTATATAATTAATACTATTTATTCAACAAATTTGATTGGTTAATACGAGTTGATTTTCTATTACGATAAATTGATGAAACAATAGCCAGTCTAATAGGTATAACTCGGGATTTAATCCTATAGAGGTCAGAAATTTTTCGGCTGTAAATTCAACGAATGAATTGCCTCTCAACGATATTGAATCGGATCAATATCATGAATAACAATATCTGAGCTATCAAATCAATTGATCTCTAACGATGATTGTATTTACCTTTTTAGCATGCAAACTAGAGGCAATTTTTATTTTTTTATTTATTAATCAATTTATTTATTTGAAACTATGAAAACCAATGGAATCTTTTTATACCCTTAGAAGTGACTTTTTTATTCAAAATTTACCGGACGTGATCTACTAATTAATGAAATAATAAATATCTAAACCCAACAAGAGAAAAACATTTGCCAGACAAGTGTGATAATTTGCAAATTTATTTATTTATTTTTGCATATCACATGTGACATGTGTTTAAATAAAATAGAAAATCACTTTTTTTGTATTAAAAACCCATTTTTATTATTATATGATAATATGAATATATTTATCTTCAAAAAATAATTTTTAGTTTTCTAGTTAAAAAGAAATAGCATTAAAAATTTTCCCATCAATTTTGCTTGTTATGAATAACAAATTAATTTGACATTGAAGTTTAATTGATATTATAATAGGTTAATTTCATAAATCATCCACAATCTTTGAGTTAAGAATTGGTTTCGTCCATAAACCCTTTTTTTCACACTTCACCGCCCCAAGCTTTAATAAATGTACGCAAATTGTCCTGTTCGTCACTGTTCTATAAAATTTTTAACGAAATAGCGATTATACCCCTTAAACTTTTTATTTTTTTAAAAAGTTTAAAAATAATAAAAAATTAAAAAACCCAACCCGCTCCATCCTTACCCCTATTCCACCCCAAGTCCCCTCCAATTCTGGCCAGAATTTTGACGGCCTGCCGCCAGAACGGTGCCATTCCGGCTGCCAAAAAGGGGAGAAGAATCCCCCACCCCATTTTGCTGCTGGAAATGGTAGAATTTTCGGCAAAAATTTCTACCATTTTCCGACAGAAAAATGAGGATGGGGCCCTTCATTTATGAGCACAAATTCTAATAGGAAATGGCAGCTATTATGTTGACATTTGCGATAGAAAATTGAGGGATTCAGCTCCCTCCAGCAGAAAATTGGGGTGGATTCTCTCCCCATTTGTAAGCATAAATATTGCCAGAAAATGGCAGCGATTTCCCTGCCATTTCCAGCAGCAAAATGATGGGGGATTAACCACCTTCTTTTTTGGCCGACGGAATGGTACTGTTCCGACTGCCGGAATTCTGACCAGAGGGGGGACGTAGGGTAGGTGTGTGTGGCTGGGGTGGGGTTGGGTTTTTTTAATTTTTTAATTATTTTTAAACTTTGTTTTAAAAAATTAAAATGTTTAAGGGGTAAAATCGTTATTTTAGTCAAATGTTTAAGGACGATTTTTATGCATTTATCAAAGGTTTGGGCTTTGGAGTTTAAAAAAAAAAATATTGGGGACGAAACCGATTATTAACTCAAAAGCTGAATACGATTAGTGAAATTAACTCTATTATAATTACTCAAGTTTATTCTGTTCCCATCTTATTTAATTAATTGTTGTTCAGTATTTTATAATTATTAGATTGACATTTGGATAAATTAAATACAAAAAATTAAACATTAAGATAAAATAGTATTATTTATGAGTTTAGTATATATTTAATTAATAAAGAGAGAAGTAAAAAAAAAAAAAAAAAAGGCCAAGTGGCGCAAAATCTTACTTGTCATCATAGGCGGAAACAAAGCCGGGAAAAACTGGGCTGTAGCCCGTGTAACCCCAAGCCCATAAGTCATGTGTTCTTTCTTTGTTTCTTTTTTTTTTTTTTAAATAATATATTACCTGCTGCAACCCTTGTTAGTTAATTAAAGTAGTAAAATACAATCAGTAGACGTTTCGTCTTCCTCAACCTTCTAAAATGCTTTTCTTTTTGAGTTTCGAAGTGATTTATTTTCCCATATTTCAATCGTTAATTTCTCCCAAAACACATTGTTTTATTCTCCGTGAATTGCAAGCAGAAGTTTGATTAAGCGTTGTCATTGAACCCTAATTTTTCTGGTAAGATAAGTATTTCAAGAATGAGTTTTGTCCCCTTATTTGTTGATATGTAAAACCAATTCTATTGTCAAATTTTTTCCCCACAACACTAATTTTAATAGAATTGATATTGTTATATTGAACTCTTTCTTTTAAAACACAATTGGCAGTTCGTATCATGAAGGATTGAATTTGATTATGTGATAATATTTAATAATTCATAAATCATGTTATATTATTAAATTGTACTAATTGTAGTTAACTTTTTGGCTTTTTTGGTTCTTTTGAATCTTTTCTTGTTATTTTATTATTCTGTTTATTTACTAGTTTTTTTTTTTTTAAACCAGTTTATTTTCTAGTTAGTATAATACTATTGGAAATTTGAAAATATGAGATTGTAATTTCTTATTGACTACAAGTTTTCATACTATTATTTTTTTGAATTGCATTTAGGTTTAACTAATTGTAAAATGGTATGCAATATGATTCCCTTGTCATAAAACTAAGGTTAGTATTCTATCTTACTAGTTTATGTTAGTTATGTTGTTGGTAAATTAATGAAAAATTTTCCTCTTTGTTGGCACTTTATTTGAATCTTGGTTGAATTATTTATTCTCTTGTTATATATATGAATTTATTGTATCGACTTTTTTAATTCTCAGCCCCCGTGACTGAAATTCCTGGATCTGCCACTAATTGTTATTGATTTAATAGACCGTCTTACCAAATACTCCCTCGGTATCGATTGGTTCGAGTTTAGCACGCATGTATGTATCATAATTATGGCATGAGTTCAGTTCATTAATAACAACGTAGTAGTTTTGCACTAGTATTATATAGTTTTAATTATGGGCATATCATTGTGCATGCCACATTACGACAAGTCGTGTTAAGTGATGTCTATTCTAGTGAGATGTAGCAGGTTGAGGAAAAATCCTCCAAGCATAATGATTATGTGTGAGCGTTTACAAGGCGCCAGAAATGCAATTAATTGGATACTAAAATCCTTGACATGCATCATTATCCTTGCCACACTAATTTTGACAGGATTAATTAATTAATGAAGTCAATCCTCTGTCCAAAAGAGGAAAAAAAATCATAAAGAATCATTAGTTTGAAAAAGGAAATTACTTTTCAACTTAAACGATACAAAAGAGATCTCTCAGCTAAACACTTCTGCTTCATATATTATTATTATTAGTCCATTGTATTCAGAAACACCTGACATTAGTTCTTGTTCAACAGAAGAATTGATCAAACTACATATTTCTATGTCAAAATTGAAATGAATGGAAAGCAACAGTGTACTACTAGTACATTATTTTCAAAAATTATAGAGAGACATGAAAAAGAGACATTAACAGATAACATTTTTATGTGGTACACTTGTATTAAATAATGAAAAATTAGCTATGTAGTCATCACCTAATGAATGTGTGTCACATAAGAATGTCACCTATTAATATCACTTTTATATATCTCTCTAGAATTGCTCCATTATTTTTCATCACTCGTTTTATTTCTAAATTGAAATGGAGATAAAAAAATGGACATGGGCATGGGAGTAAATTCCATTGAATTACTTGGCAAAATGGGGCATGATTTTGGGTGGCAAGTAGTCATACAAGGCTAGTAATTCTATGTCAGGTTTCTTCCAATGAACTATTTGTCTCTTCCCTTCCCCTGTTCCAAACAAATCATTATTTGCAAGAAGGAAATACATTTCCCTCCTGATTATATAGGATGGGACACCTTTCTTTTCTTTTCTTTCCTTTCCCTAGTCTTCTTTCTAATTTAAATATTATTTATTTATTGTTTTGACTAAAATATCCTTATTTTATTTAGTATACTCAATAATAATAACTAAAAAAATTTTATTTTACATACGCGTGTATGTTATTATGCATACGTATAACACACGACACACATCTAGGCTACAAGTGTGTGGTACTTGTAGTTTAGATGCTTGACACATATACACATATGTATAATAACATACATGCGTATAGATAAAATAAAATTCTTCATAATAACTATTATTATTTTCAATTAATCAGAAGATGCATTAGCTTTTGATGTACCAGAACATTTGCGTATAGATGAAATTTGAAAGTTTAATATACATGTGTTTATTAGAAAATCCTTTTGTAAATATTACTTTTTCAACGATAACTTTTGTTTTTAATTTTTGTGATACGAAAATTCTTGCCGTAATGTAACAATTATAATACCGACAATATAACATGGACTATTAAATAAAACATTAGCATTATGTCCCTTACTGTCACATATCTCCTCCTTAATCCCACCACCTCATATGTTAGTACTATAATGATAACAATGGCATGACATGAACTAATAGAATTTCAATATTATGTCCCTTGTTACCATATGTCCTATTCTCATTTCACCATCTCATTTGTTGATACCATGTTAGGTGCTAAGGGATGATACTAGAACTTTTTTGGTGTATGATAACGTGTTGTGATTAAAAAATGAATAAATCAAAAACGTAGTTTTCTAAAACTCAAAGTGGAACTTAACGTCTTATATGACCTATGCACAGCATGTGAAATTTCAGTAGTTTACATAGATTTACCAGTCTTTCTATAGAGAGGTGACCTCTCCCCACACATCTCTCCACCTCTCCGTAAGGGGAGAGGTCACTTCTCCAGAATTTTTCATAGACTCGCCTATATGAGACGTGACGGATAGTGCCAGAATATTTTCGTATCTTATCACGTACCATTATACCAAAAACAGTCTCTATGTTAATTCTCTTCCAAAGTTACAAGGAAACATGCAATCTAATGAACTCTATAATCAAGATGGAATCTCCTTTCGTTTATACTACTACTATCCGTTTAACGGAAGATTAGCAAACCGGCGTTGAGAATGGGGGCCGGGAGACCAATCTGCTAATTTTCCCATTCTCTTGACCACCTCCGGCGACAATTTCTTCCCCGGTTTCCTCTCCCTTTCTGGTCGAAAATCGAATCCAAGAGCATCTGTAGCCTCCTCCGAGCTCCATCCCGCTTTCCGGAGCACATCCAACAATCTAGCCGTTTTCAATAACAAGGAATCCAGAACTGCTTGATTGTCTATCATCACCATTTCTTCATCAAAGAATCCAGATGCCGAAGCGTTTACGATTTCAGATACGTCGGATTCTGCCCACCCGCCTTCTCTCAGAATTGACCCGATTGCCAGTACATATTCCTCAACCCATTTTGGAATTTCGGATCTTGGCATGTCCAAATACCTGTCTGGCGACCATGAAGACGAAGACGAGGAATCGGGGCTCTTCCGGCGACGAATGAAGGCGGCATCGCTCCAGAATTCCACCCACCTAGGCGTTCTTGTAATGGGAATCACATCAACGATTGTTCTTAAACAATATAAATCAGATTTTTCACTTATGGAAAGCTGTTTAGATGGTACATTAGGATCGGGACTTTGAAATATACACGATTCACGATCAAAGAAATCGGATAAGTCGAACCCACAACAGAAAACCCGACTTCCATCTACGTAGAACACGGGGTTTCCTGCTAGACAAGGAGTGGAAGGAAGGTAACAATGGTTGAAAACAGGTATCAAAAGCGGTACCCGTTTAAGTGCATTTCGGGCTAATTTCATGGCCTTCTCCGGGTCTGATGGTTTCCTGCCCCATGATTTGGACCACACGGCGTTCCGGGCCACATGAAAGGAGATGGAGGCTATAGGGAGATCAATGGAGGCGCGAAGATGAAGCCGACCCGAACCAGAGGAGCGCCAGTCAGGAAATCCAGGGCCGACCGGTAAACCGGTTGAGAGAACAGCTTTCAGGTCCGGCGGGAAAGAAAAGCCAAACTCCGCCTCGGCCAAAGCGAATTCAGATTCCGATAACCCGGTTTGGACTTGAATACCCGAGTTCTTGATGTGAGTTATGACTTTATCTGCTAGAGAAGAAAAGGTCAGAAGGCTATCGCGCGAGGGAAGCGATGTCGAAAGTGTAGAAGCGGCGGCTCTCGCAGATAGACGGCGGAGACCGGCCACATGTGCCGGGTTTAATCCGGTCAGTCTTTGGTCGACGTCGACCATTCTTGATCTTGTTTTTATTGATTCTTAGTACAACGGAAAATCTTCCTTTAGATTAATAACTGAAAAACGATCGTTTCTGTATACAATAGAAATCTCGCCGGGAAGTTCACGCAGAAATAGCGTTGCGTGGCCGGGGAATTTGAGAGTGGGAGCGGAGAGTGGTAGTGAAGTCTCAAGGGAATTGTGACTTGTGAGGAAAGGGAACCAATAAATGGGGGAGATATTTATAGCATGGCAGCGGAGTGGGACCCCGTTTCAGATTTGTTAATTATGACACTTGAATTATTATTTTATTATTGGGTAAAATATTAATCGCAGTGACAGTATTAATAAAAATAGTAATTAAAAGAAAGCTAGTCAAAAAAACGTAATACAAGGTTGTGTTTGACTGTTAAAGGTTTTTTATTTAAGTTCTTATTTTTGTGATATTTAATTGACATTCTTTTCAATGGACATTCTGACTTTTAGTCATGTGATCACTTTTTCTTTGAAACCAAAGAAAATATTTTTCTATGGGTGCAGATTTTTTCTTCTAGATAATTCATATATTTTCTCGCGAATTCCTTTTTGAAATAAACATATTACAATTTATTTTATATAGAATTCAATTACCAGTAATTCAATTGATAGGAAAATATTTTATTTCCCAAAAATTCTAGACTTTTAATCAAACTAACCATGATATAAATTGATTTTACAATAATTAGGATAAAAACTTATTTTTAATAATTGGGTAGAATTTAACGGTAGACAGTAAGAAGTAGAAGGGAAGAGGGCAGCAGAAGGGAAGAGGGCTTAATCTTGGGACTGGTATATGTAATTAGTTTAGAACAATATTATGTCTGCTCTAGATTGGTCAATTAATGTTATTTAGCACCAATTGTGCTTAACACTATATTAATGTGATATTATTATTTAATAATTAAGTGAATTAGTGAACTTTTTATTCATTTATTTAGTTTCATTTCTCCTTACATAATACTACATTAATTACCAAATAAACTGATATTAAAGACCACGGATAATATCTTCTAATTTTCCTGTTGAATAAGAAAGGTCAATTTCTTCCCCCAACTGATAAATGACCACTGCTTCCATCTTTCAAGGAGTACCTAATATTACTGATACAATGTCAACGTGCTACTTTTATTGAAACTAACTGGGAATCTTTCTGGCAATGTACCCCTTAACAATATAATGATATATACATATTTTTCCTTATAACTGTCGTGTCAACGGAATAATAATAATAATAATAATAATAATAATAATAATAATAATAATAATAATAATAATAATAATAATAATTCTATTCACTTTTGGGTAAGGGGCGTTTGATTCTCATTAGCGATCAGGAGAAACAACCGACAATCAATAATGCAAGAATATTCGCCAAATTACAACTGTTGCATATCTATCTAATGTTACACCAGTCCAGATCTCCATATAATCCAATCATAATCCAATCATATACACGTGCCGAGAAATTATTAGGACAACTATATGAGATCGGACGCATATAAAGAGGCCACTGTGTAGTGGGTAAGGATACATGTTTATTGTCACATTTGACGTAACAAATAGAAATTGTGCGCTTAATAATACTATATAATATATATAGTAATATATTAATATATAAGATCAAGATTCACCACCCACGTGCACAATTATAAAATGCTAAGCTATTAGTTTCCTCTACCGGTAGGAACTATCATGCTGCACATTAAAGCCCAAAAAGGTTGATTTCCCCCAAAAACCTGGATTGCCCTTCTTTTCTTCATTGTCGTTTTTATATACCTACACAAAAGCCTGTTAATACTTAAACTAACCATTTTTAAAGGCTAATCAGACGTGATAGTTAGTTAAGAATCTTTTATGAAAACTTAGTGCATTTTACACAAATGACATTAAAGTAACCCCATCAAGCCCCCCGTGACGTGATAGCATGTTTGGGGTCAAGATAAAATAATACAAGTGTGAACTACCCAATCATAAAAACGGTGACCTAGTTCAAATAATTTCATTTTTGTATATATATTTTTTGAAGTCTTTCCTTCAGCCTTGTTGATTACAAATAACGACTTAGATATTTTTAAATTAGTAACCATTTTGGTGGGACCATTCACAATGCATGTGTGATGACAAAAGTATAAGAAAAATTCTAAAGAGACATGAAAAGAAGACATTATTAGGGGGCCTTCTTATGTGACACACTTGTATTGGATGATGAAAAAGTAGCCATGTAATAATCACCCAATGAATGTGTGTCACATGAGAATGTCACCTAATAATGTCCACTTTTCATGTCCCCCTAGAATTGCTCAAAGTATAATGCAAATATTCAATTAAGCACAACTAAAATCTGATGAGTAGGTTTAGCCTATTAATTACTATTTATTCAACTGCATTTACCGGCTTCACAACTCAGTGCCTATATATTTGCATTTGAACAATGCATGGCTAATTTCTCGCACTAATTCCTCCTGGTCTGATAAAGCATCAATCTGTTTGCTGTTAGAATTGAGGAACATTCCGTGCCCTATGGCAAGTGTTAATATCAACCCATCAACTCGCCCATCTATGTCCACAACAGGTCTTAAGCGAAAGAAAGAAACCGATAAGTCAAATATCCATGCATCTAGATCAGCTTATTTTACTCGGGTAGCACATCACATTCACATTCAACCACTGCAGTCTCTGTACTGGATCATAGGACTACTATGATCATCTCCGATGGAGAAGCTGAATTTTCAGCAAAGCTTGCATTCATTCTTTTACAGGGAAAAGGACTCATAGAAATTAGGCCGTTAAATGCTATTTGTCTGTTTCCTTTATTAGCATATCTAATGCACATGCGGATTGGAGGAGACAGATAGAAGAGGATTATTTTAATTGAAAAGGAATAGAAAGTGTAGGAAAAAAGAGCGAGAAAAATGAAAAAGATAATGGAGAAAGAAAATTAAAAAATAAAGACAAAATAGTAGTAGAAACTAGAAAATGTGATGGATGTCTAGATGTAGACATGGCATGTGACACAATGAAGAAGAAGTAAGGAAGAAGCGAGAAAAGTGGTCTAAAAAATTAAAAATTAAAAGATAATAATTAAAATGTGAGAGCTACTTGAATGTCTCTCTTTTTGAATTGACAATGTCTAAAAAGTGTGCAATGGAGATGCTGTCTTCAACCTAAACTCTAACTTGATCCATGTTCTGCAATAGCAATTCAAATCTCTCAAAATTAATCAAACATGCTCACATTACCTACCCTCCAAATACTAATAACAAGTTCCTGACGGGATCAAGCATCTTTAATATATAAGAACTAAAAAACAGGAAAGGGCAAAAAAAAATCCATCATGAAAACAATTGATGAGATTCAGCCGATCAAAGAAGCACGCATTGTACAAGCTCCATCTAAAGTCAAAATATGCAGCCACAGACTGACCTACCCAAACAAAGAGCTCATGGCATCAATAACCCTCCAGCAATAGATTCCTTAAATACGCAGTTCAGTTCTATATAATATTTAACACTATAGTAGACCGACCAGCAAAGTAGCAATAAAGGAATATGTCCTTTAGAACTAACCCCATGAAGTTGAAGGACAACAGGCAATCAGGACAAGCTGCACAACCTATTCCAATGCATCTTACACTCAGTACCTTGACCGCCTTCTTTCCCTAAAATGTCAGATGGGTGTAACCAACTGGACTACAACTGTAGCTTATAATTCCAAAGATGAGAAAAATTTACCGTGGAGAGCGTGAGCTGGAGTGAGATCGAGAACTGGAGTGTGAATATGAGGGTGAATGCGAATGAGATCCAGAGTGAGTTGGTGAACGGTATGTCCGAGAACTCCTGCCCCTACTCCGACTCCGTCCGCGCCCGCTTGGACTCCGACTGCGCCTGTATCTTCTGCAATAATGAAAACACGAATAACGTGAACATGCATTTTACAAAAGCAATATAAAAATTACAAAGTACAAATCAGCAAGGGTGAAGGGGTTTGTAGATGAATTTGCTTTAAACCTAAATACGCTACTGATAATGGGAATCCGGAATGCTTTAAAGAGATGGAACCTTATCCATCCAAAATTTTCTGCTTTGAATTTTAATAGCAAACTAGATGGAAGACATAAAAATATAATTTTTTTTTTTTTTTTAAACTGTAACACAACTTATAATAAGCTTGTGCATGACAAGTGCACTCTTGTAAGATTTTTCTCATCCCTTGGAGCAAAAAAATGATGAAAGAATGAAGATACAAAATTACACATATAGATTGCAAAGATCAGCAAAATTGAAGGGGTAAAAACCACCAGAATTGAGAGAAATAAATGGAGAGATTACAGCTATCATGGAAAAGTATTCCCCTTAAATAAACAAGACTTGAGAAATAGATATAATCGTTAAATATAGCACTACCAATAACCAAATTCAGCCCCACCCACTAAACAAATGACTCAAAGAATATCAGAGGGAGCACTACAATTGCAACAAACTAAGTCCTGCTCACAACAAATCTGGGAACTCAAAGAACTGCAAATCATTCGAACCCCGGCCCAAATAATAATCAAACCAAAATCCATCAAAGAACCACGAAGCAAAGTTGGTAAAGACTAGAGAGAGATATATATATATATATATACCTTGGAGGAGAGCGGCTGTAACTTCTACTACGGCTTCGTCGCCGATATCGACCTACTCTACTTGATTCAGCTAGTTTTTCAAACCTCTGTCGCTCTTGCTGTCGTTTCTTAGCCATGTCAATAGCTGTATCCTTCTTTACTGCAAAAAAAATTGTCGTGCCACAATGAACACGAACCATCCAGAGAAAAAAATTGGGGGAGGGGGGGCCGAAGGAAATAGAAGAATAGAATAATGGAAATCCTTATCAAATGCTTCCTTTTAGCATGCATCCAGAAGACATACTTTGTTTGTTCAGTTGTTTGCTCATGATCCGTTTAAGTCGTTCTTGAGGAGTTTCCTTCTTCTCCCCCTGTTGCTTAGAAAGGCTCCCAGTACTAGTTGTTTTGCTCAACTTTGCTAGTGCTGACGATGTGCTGAAAATGGAATTTAAGGAAACAAATTTATGTAAACCACCAAGAGAGTTGTCCACAAAATACATGTTCACCGTGTAATGACAAAAGGTGAGGCTAAACAGCATGAGAAACCTTGTCAGTGGCTTCAACGATTTCTTTTCTTGTTCAAGGGACACACCAGATGCAGGGTCAACATGAAGAGCCTCAAGTATACGACCAGATGATGGCCTGCAGGAAAGCATCAGCATTAGAGAAAAACTTTAAAATACTTCCTGGAACTCAGATGCAGACTGCAGTCATATGAAGTCCAACTCAGGGAACAATGAGCTTCAGAAAGGAAGCTTCCTTCCCTCTTCCCCTTGCAGTAAAGCTGGTTACCCTAAGCATGATCTATTCTAAACCACAAAAGTTTGGCTCAGGTAACAAAGGGGATGATTAGCAGCAGCAGAGTAAAGACTGTCCAATCTATCTTTGCAAGAATTAAAGGTCGAGTGCTCCGACCGATTCAATGCATCAGCATGGGGCAGAGGAGATGGTGGTGGAGAATATCCTTCAAACTTTGGCTCATCCCCATCATCGGCGCCCCCAAATTCTGTAATATATTCTATTTTTTGAGCCCTATCTTTCCCTCGATGAAGATCATCAGAGTGTGATCCATGCACATGGCGCCTTGACTGTGATGGAGAGTAGGACCGAGACTTTGACCTTGATCTGCTAAAAGAGAAGACTGTTAGCAGCCAGATTCCTAAAATTTAATCAGTTAAGAAGATGAGAATATCCACCTTCTAGATCGTGAATAAGCTTCATAAGTAGGGCTTCGCCTCGATTCCCTGTAAATCATTAGAGACAATGATTATTAGGGCCGCATATTACTGACTCTCATTTCCCTATCCTGTTTACATAATTTTCTATCAGTGCAAATGCATTACTGAAACACAAAATTTACCGATATGGATCATGATGAAGCACTCTAGCTCCACTCATCCTTGCAGCTTCTCTTTCCTTCTCTCTTTCCATCTGAGAAACCTTCCTTCTTTCCTTGCGACTCCGATCTCTGTAGAATTCGTAGCAGTCCAAAAATGGTGAGATAAGGTTCTCTCACAACAGAGCCACTATTCCTACTCAAGTCTTTGACAAACTTACAATTGAGGGATCTCCTTTGATTACTTCTTTTTGCCTCCTTTCCTCCTCTTTAGCCTTTTTATCCATGTATACAAGCCATCCATACCTCTTTACTCCAAATTCTTTTGCAAGAGACTCCATAAGGAAACAGTGTAGCATCACTGTTGAAGTCTTCGTCATAATCATCTTCATCCTCGTCGTCTTCATCGCCATCTAAATCTTGAGTTTCCCCTTTCTCGTCTCCATCATAAGAGAAACCAACTTGGGAGTAAGACCCCTTGCTTGATGGAGGCTGAGCCGCGTGAGATTTACTGAGCATGCCATTCCATCCAGCAACAGGGAAAGGATCAAACAACTGATATATCAGAGAACTTAAAGGTATTCTAGAGCAGCATGGGAAATAAAAGAAATTCCTATGTTGACAAACAAAGAGAAAGTGCAATAAAGATACATGTAAGCAGAAGTAATGGAAAAAATAAAAAGTGTCTCCACAAATGAAACTTAATGTCAACAATGTCAGGTGAATTGCATTCTTTTTAGGAAGTGATTTTCGAGATTGCATGTGTTCGTTTGGAAATGCAGTGCCAATTATAGGTGTCAAATAAAACAAAAAATTCAAAATTGAAATCTAAAGAGCATCTATTCAACTTCTAATCACAGTTTGCTTCGTAATCAGAAAAGGGGAAAGGTTTAAACCTCTCTGATCCAAAAGATGCACTGATCTTAGCCTCCATCTCTTGATTAACATGTTGCAGGCCCTCCTCATCAGTAACTGCTAAAAGGTTTTGTTAGTATTTTAAACTTGAAAGATGTCAGAAATAAATATGTGTAAAGCAGGTAACAGTGTCTTCAGTCACCAAGAGGTTGTATAAAGCAAAACATAAAATGTTTAATGATGTTTGTAAATTTAACATGGTATGATAAATAAAAAACAAGTACCGACATCCTCTACGCCGATGCTTAATTAAATCCCGGTAACGCTCAAAACTAACAAACTCTTCTAACTCCTCTTCTTCATCAGTTTTTTCTGGGACCTGATAACGCCGTGTGCTACTATCACGAATAAAATCAAGAAGAGCACGTCCATCAAATCTGGTAAGAGGATAGCTAATCAGCAACAGCAGGTAAATCCCAAACACCTCAATTCCTAATCTCAAGCAGCCAAGCAGGAGACATGTTTTGAACTATTCTTTTTTTTGCACAGTCAGGAAACTGAAATTTTATTACCTGTCAATCAAAATATCCTGTTTCCCATTCCAAGGTATCCTGATCAGGAGGCAAAATGGTTAGGTCATTCATCACCAGATGCACATATTAACTAGTGAAGTCATGTTGAAAAGTATTGTGACTTGGGAAGAAGATTGTTATCATGTTTCACTGATTCGACATACACAGCATCTACGATGGCAAACTTTTATATCACCCATTTTTTCTAGCTAATTTAGGATAACTGGAATACCTTGACAGCTTAAGTTCAATTGGTATATCAACACATCATAAAGATTAAGTCTGTAACTTCACTTATATGAGTTGATAACGACGAAAGTGGGTAAAGACAGCACAGAACGTAATACTTACAACAGTTGGTAAAAACGAATCCTGTGAGTCTGTAATTTTGTATGTTATACAAAAGATCTTCATAATGAAGAAAGTCCATGACAAGATTATATTACTTCATCCAATTTTGCATAATTATAAATGATAATAGATAAAAATGCAAATAACACGATTCGTAGGAAATACATGTTTAAAAACCAAACATCTCAGTTTTTCCCCACAAATAATCGGTACATAAACAACAACCCTCTGAAATTCCATTCCCATGATCATCATCATTAAATATCCCATCTATTAGCTAATATAAATCATAACAACAAAATAAGATGCAAAAAGGCCCCAGTTTCAGGTATACTAATAATGCCACTGCCAATTTGGACATAAAAGTTCAGACATTACATCCCAGATAAAGAGAGAGAGAGAGAGAGAGAGAGAGAGAGAGAGAGAGAGAGTACTAGTGGAGGTACCAATTCTATGTAGGCGTCAAACAATACCATCCATAAAGTGTGATCACCAAGGGAAACAGACCATAGGACACTACGTATCAAGATAACAAAACAAAGATGCTAAATTGGCTCCGTATATGAAGTATGGAGTAAAATCCAAATAGGCAGCCATTCTCAGACAAAGCAGCACCAAAATACTATCTCAACCAATTAATTATCCAAAACATAAATTTAAATAAAAACCACAAAGAGACACAGAGATGACCTTCAATTCAAAACAATCCTATCGGGTAATAACTCCCATTTGTTCTCGTCTTTTCTATTATAAATTTTCAAAATACCGTCCTACATAATTAGCAAAAACTAGCTTTAGAAGATTAAATGAGAATTTCTCTTGTAAATAAAAAAAATTCGTATCATACAGGCCCTGTTGGTCTTCAGTGGCCTGATAGAGGGCGTCATCACGGTGGATGCGGCAGCGAGTTCCAACTGCTTGGATTGACTGGCTTGGATCACCGCGCCGCTTGGCCAGGTATATGGCACGGCGCTGCGCTCTTTTCCGAGCGGCGTCCATCATCTCGTGCACTTTCCTCTCCGACCTCCGCGCCTCGTGCCACATCTTCGATCAACCGTTCGTAGTAATTCGACGTGATTTCTCTTTATTATTGTTGTTGCTTTTTTCTTTCAGGATTTTGATGGATTGGATTCCGAAACCCTAGGGTGTAGGGGTGGGATTCTTCCCGTTTCCTGTGCAACTTTTTGATGAATGAATTATTACTCCGTTCCAAAGTCGTATGATTAACTACTAAGAGTTGCTTTTCAAAGTCAGGGTTTAGTTCAAACTGGAGACAATTGGAGTTGATAAAACCGTAGGGAATTGCATGGATCATTTATACAGGGTCAAATAAATGAAGATCGACACATTTTGGTCCCTAAACTTTTTCTAATTCCAAAATAGCCGCCAAAGCATGAAAATTGTTTTAGTTTGGTCATTTGATTAGTCTCCATTAATTAATGAGTTTGTGTGGGGAAATGACTTGGTACTTGTTCATTACAAGCATAGTAAAAGACTAAGTAGATGTTTAATTCTCTTTTTGAAAGTGACTTATAAAGAGAAATTATAAGTTGGTGAAATGCTCTTCCGATCTATTTAATAGAAATTTGAAATTTGTGGTTATAAATTAGTAGTTGTCAAATCAATAGTCAAATCAGTGATAGATGACTTATAAAGAGATATGTTAAATGAGAATCAAACAGGCACTAAAAGTTCACCACTTGTCCAGTTGACGGCTAAACTGAAAAAAAGGGGGAAAAAGAATTGCTTCATTGAAATATCCAACGTATGTTTAAGTTTTTTTTTTTTTTAAACATATATATTTAAGTTGTTAAATCTATAAAATTGTGTGTATAAAATTTGAGGAACCTATGGTTGGGCGAGAAATTTTGTATTTATTTTATTCTTTTATTGAATAATTTTAACCCTTTCAATGCCTAAACCAAAAATTATATAGCTTGATAGAGGTAACGAATCTCAAAATAAAGAAGGCATGCCGCCCATGCCTAGAACCCAACTAGACTTGCAACATCAAGAGGCTTCAAAATGCTTCTTAACATGATTTTATCAAGTCTTCATGGTACCTTTATATTCAAAAAAAAAAAAAAAAAAATTCATTCCAAGGCAAGCACCATTGGAAACAATTTTCAAAAGAATGTCATTTTGACATTGGTAATGAAAAGATGTGACTGCAATGAAGAGTCGTAACTTTTAAAACATATAAATCAAAGAACATGATACTAGAAAAGTTGTGGCTTTTGACCTTTTTAAAAGTCGTAACTCTTTAAAATATGTAAATTAAATATTCGTCTTCCTGATTGGTCATTTGTTATGTATATAAAATATTTACTTCAATATTATGAATTTCCCTTCAATATTAATTAATAAACAAGAAAAACAAAACTTTCACTTAAATACAACGGAAAATTGTGCCGGCAATTACGCGTCAACTAATAATGTTGTAACCAGGAATCAAATATTCTATCCCTTGATTTCAAGTTTTGAACACTCGTGCCCCTTTTTTGTTCTGAAAGTAACTATCGTCCCATTTCAATAGAACTTTTGAACAATAATGATGAATAATAATAATAATAATACAATAGATATAAAGGTATCACTCCATTCTTTTGAATAAAGGAGCGATCCAAATTCAGTATAGTTCTATACATCACTAGCTATTGCATCCACAACACGCTTGGCATTTGCCTCGAGCACAACCATTGTGATATTCATCGACCGGAGCTACCTAATAGCTTCAAGTCATGTAGCCCATAGGCTTTGTCTTCCCTTGAGACAAGAAATACATTAATTATTTGGTACTGGTAACAAATAAATTCACCTTTCTCGTGCCTAAATATATTTCTTTTATTTCTATCACTTCATTAAAAAATACTTTTTTTGTATGTGACTTATTAGCCCTCTTTACTAAAGAAACTATCACTCCATTCTTTATATATATATATATATATATACATATATCGGCACTCCGGACCGTCTAACAAAACGATAAGTGTAAATTGCAGAATTGCTCCCTGGGGAAATTATATTCATATATATAATTATTAGCAAATTCTATTTTCATCAGAGAATGGAGGTTGCCAAACAATGCTTAATTTCGGGACCCACAACAAGGCCCACCAATCAAAGCCCAGCAAGAAGAACACAATATAACCCAACCTATCTCCCATTTCCACCCTTCAATTTGACAAAATCAAAAAACTTATAGCCATAGAGCTCTCCACCGGCCTCCCCATCTCCCCGCCGCAGGGGTTGGGCGGCGAGCGGTGCACCACCACCTCCATGTCACGCCCCACCTCCCCACCACCACCGCCACAGCTGCCCCTCTCCGTGCCGGCGGCGCCACCTGTAGTTTCCTCTCTTTGCAAACAGAACTCTTGGTCCCCCGACTCCTACCGCGACGAGGCGTGGCTACGGCGGAAAGACCGTCATAACCGGCGGAGCAAGAGCGTCACCGAGGAGGATTTAGATGAACTCAAGGCTTGCATAGAGCTGGGATTTGGGTTTGACTCTCCCAAGATGGATCAGCGGTTGTCCGATACCTTTCCTGCTTATGGACTCTACTATTCAGTTAACAAACAGTACAACGATTCCATCTCAAACTCAAAGCCGCCACCGCCGCAGCCACCATCCTCCGACACACCCTCTCCCCGTGGAAGTCCCCACACCACTTTTGGCCCCTGTAAGGAATCACTTCCATTTTATTTAGTCTTGTTATCTGTGTCCACCTTCAAGAATTTAGATCAAAGAGCAATCTGATTCGATTAAAGAATAGTGTTTTTAAACTTTAAAAAAAAAAAGGCAGTAATATCCTAACTTGCAGAAGATGTTAAAACTGAAACCGAATTGAAATTCCTTTTGTTCTGGCTTTGAATCGAACAGGGGATAATCCAGAGACGGCGAAGACAAGGTTGAGACAATGGGCACAAGTGGTTGCCTGTGCGGTGCGCCAATCTTCAAGTTGAAGAAGAAGCAAAGTGCAAGGATTACTGATAATCATCGAGTTTAAGCAAAAGCAAAACAAAAAACTAATTATTTAAGTGTAAGAACCTTATAATTTGCCACTCCACATCCTCGTCAGCAACTGTGTAATACTTAATGGTTAAGCATCATTTGGATTTTCATTTTCTCAAGGTTTATTAAGTTTTGTCAATATGATGTGAATTAATTAGTTTCTTGTTCTATTTTTGCTTTTTTTTTTTTTTGTCCTTTTACTTTTTAGTACTTTGGTTTAGTTACTAGATTTCGTGTCTGGTTGCTGATGATATGATATGTAATGGGAAAGTGGGTTTTTAGAAGTTTATTATTTTGGTGAACAATTTGTCTGAGCTAGTAATTCGAATGAGATATATATATATATATATATATATATGCTTTGAAAGGATTGTATACTCATGAATAATGTTGTTATTTGTAAGATTCAAAGACTCGTTTTCTAAATGTACATCAAAGAGCTACGGTAAATATACAATTTGTTTAAACTCATATTGAACATTAAAATCACAAGCTTATTGCTTCCAAACAAGGATGTGCTTATTATAGTAAAATTTCACAACACCCAGATTTTCTAAAAAAAGAAAAGGAGATTTTGCAAATCCTACTATACAATTTGTTTAAACTCATATTGAACATTAAAATCACAAGCTTATTGCTTCCAAACAAGGATGTGCTTATTATAGTAAAATTTCACAACACCCAGATTTTCTAAAAAAAGAAAAGGAGATTTTGCAAATCCTACTATACAATTTGTTTAAACTCATATTGAACATTAAAATCACAAGCTTATTGCTTCCAAACAAGGATGTGCTTATTATAGTAAAATTTCACAACACCCAGATTTTCTAAAAAAAGAAAAGGAGATTTTGCAAATCCTACTATACAATTTGTTTAAACTCATATTGAACATTAAAATCACAAGCTTATTGCTTCCAAACAAGGATGTGCTTATTATAGTAAAATTTCACAACACCCAGATTTTCTAAAAAAAGAAAAGGAGATTTTGCAAATCCTACTATACAATTTGTTTAAACTCATATTGAACATTAAAATCACAAGCTTATTGCTTCCAAACAAGGATGTGCTTATTATAGTAAAATTTCACAACACCCAGATTTTCTAAAAAAAGAAAAGGAGATTTTGCAAATCCTACTATACAATTTGTTTAAACTCATATTGAACATTAAAATCACAAGCTTATTGCTTCCAAACAAGGATGTGCTTATTATAGTAAAATTTCACAACACCCAGATTTTCTAAAAAAAGAAAAGGAGATTTTGCAAATCCTACGCGCATTTTCACCATTTTTTATTATTGTTATTTGGAATGGATATTATTTTTTTACAGAGACTATTTATTTTATTTTTACTTTGAAGAGTATTTGTTAGCTGGGTTCCTTATGGAGCCTCACTTGGGTGTAAACACATCATTGACTCTTGAGCTCCATAAGAAACTCAAGATTGAGTTCCTTAGAGAATTACATATTTGTTAGCTATCTATAACTCAATTTTACTCGTTATATTTCCATATGACATATACAGAGGGAAAAATACTAGCAAGAAATGACGTGTACTTAGTTGAGTCCCACATCTGCTGTACCTTGAAAATGATTTTATGACCCACTGTCGGCTCCATAAAGGCGCTTGCTAGTGAGTGAGTCTCACCGCCATATGGACTTTCTACTGTCTCAAACTCCATAAAACCCATTTTTCCCCCTTGTTTCAGAGCCTACTGCTGCCGTGGGCTCTGAATTATTATTGTATATTGTACCAATTGACCCATCACCATTTATGTAAAGTAGAGACAACATTTTCATCTAACCATTTTCAGAATTATTTATTTGTTGTTACCTAAAATGCACATGAAATTGAAATCCTTCATTAATATTTTCCGGTGGTTGACAGAGACCAGAGGAATAGGAAACAAAGAAGGAAATGATTGAGTAGAGCCAATCATCTACGGACCATAAATTAAAAACCCATTTCTCCCGGACCCAACCAGTTTCTTTTTAAATGGTTATTTGACGTACCGGTGGAGCCATATGCAAATAATTGAATGCTTTCCCTGTGGGTGTCGATGTGCCGGGTAAGCGTGAAGTTCAAATATTTATTTATCCTTTAAAGTTCTGATGTTATTTTGTACAATCGTATCGCGATAAGATATGAAACAAAAAATATATATTACTGTTAGTTTATCATTATAGTGTAACCGTAGCTGATTTGTGATTTGTCTTCGGGTAAAAATATAATGAAAGAGGGTTAGTGAAAGGAGATGTAGCAGCAGAGAAAACTAATTTTTTTGGAAAATTTTTACCTACTTCTAGAAAATTTTATTAAAAAACTTCTCACTCATGTGGCATGTATAGATACACACGACGTGTATTCTAAGTCAACCTCATGTACATTTCAAATCCACATGACATGTATCTATGGAAGAGAGAATTCAAAAGGGGAGGAGCATTTGTGGTTTGAATCCAAAATAAGGCATTTTAACCGTTGCAGCACAATTTGAACCACAAATAATTTTTGAGAGTTAACTTGCTTGGTATATAAATAATAATATAATAGTTTATATCCCAATATTATGTTAAGGTTGTTTGAAATGAAAAGCGAAATTTCATGCCTTTGTATCCGTTATTATATTTATTATTATTTAAAGTTATATATGAATAAATAAGTATTTTGAACTATACTTTCTGTGCCATACCCGGGGATGCTTGAGCTTAATGCTTCTCCTTGCCATTGCAAGCTCCACCTTCTATACGGGTTTAAATCCAAATATCAAGAGCTGTCTTGATATTGGATTCCATGGATTTGTATCTACTTTGACGCATACATAACTCTACTTTGTGACAGTAGGGTTGTTAACTCTACAAGGGGATAATTTACATAATATACTAAAACCAAATTGAAACCAAACCATTCGATTTTAGTTGGTTTGGTCATGGTTATATAAATACTTATGAAATATCATTCAATAAGATTATCGATTAAATGTAAAAGAGAATAGTATATACCTCGTAAAAACATCAACTATATCTAAGGTTTGAATTACATGATTTTAGTAGAAATTGAGATTTTTTGATAACTTTATTCTTTAACTTTAAGAATTTAAATCAAGAATTAAGTTAATAAATTCAAAATCAAATCCTTTAACTTAGTTATTGGTTTTAGAACGAAAACTATAATCAAATGATTATTTGTTTTAATAACTATAACTGTTTGAAAATTTAGAAAAATCAAACCAAACCAGATCAAACCACTCAATTTTGGTTTGGTGCGGTTAATTATGGTTATTTTGCCCAGCTCTAAATTAGCAATAACAATGCCCTAGAAAGTAATTAAAAAGACTTATAACAGCATATCTTGAGCCATAGTCTGGAAAACAAGTAAAAGATGTGCAAAATCCCCACAGGGCACCTTAATAAAAATTCCCTTCTACATTAAGCATCCAATTGGAGAGATCAAGTTATTTTTAACTTTAATCATCACTAACAATAACAAACGATATATCTATCAAGCTATTACCGTTCCAATACATCAACCAAGTAGCAGAAAGAAAAACAAAAAACTTCCGGCTGCAGCCAAGCGAACATGATGAACCTGAATCGAGAATGTTTGCTCTACAGTACAATATCCAGATGGAGACTTGGACTGCCATGTTCTGTAAATAACCATCACTGCCCAGTTCCACAACCGAATGAAACCTGTTTACGGCAGAAAAAGAATCCAAAAACTATGCGATTTGTGAAGTGCCACCACAAAGATCCCAAAACCAGATGTTATTATCAGAAGTGAGGCTCACTTTTATATCCTCTTTCCAATATCTTGCCATAAAACTCTAGTCTGCTCATGCTGCACTGGAACTCCCACTTGGGATTTGTTTAGCCACATATATTTGTTTCATTTTTGAACCAACACCAGCCTTCTCTGCATTAGCAGACTGGCTCCTTCCCTGATAACCCATTCTTCTGTAGGACAACTCATTTCCAATATTGTTTCGTTGGGACATCCCACCACCTCTTTGATAACTGTAGCTAGAGGCATTACTCTGTCGGACAGATGCATTCTTCTGGGCGAATGGCTGAGTCTTCAGAGAATTAGTGCTCTGGTGTTTACCATTTTTGTCAATGCCATTCTTATGAACTTCAGCCTTGCCTGACTCAGCATTTCCCGTGGAGTTTTGGTCAATGCCAATCTGTGCAGACGTGCTTGGACTGATGGATCTCAATGAATCCGCTAATCCTAACTCAGGCGGCAACTGGGTAACATTTGTATCCGGTGCTACAGAAAAAGTAGCGTCATTTTCCGATGGTGTTGAAATTCGGGAGTCAGAGAACCTATTGGCATTTAATGGTTGATCAATGGAATGTCCACGGCTGACTTGTGAAGGCAGTACAGCATCTGCTTGTTGCTGCGACGGTCGAGAGAGAGGAAGTGAGTGAAGCGGTGATGCAGGAAGATGGGGCCAGTGAACTTGGACAGACATGTCTGGAGCAGACTGAAATAAAGTTCAATGCACCTTAAGTAATCACATATGGATATAGAAATGAAGCTTCTTGAAGCCAGTAACAAACAATTTTTCTTTTTAGATCATATTCTCTATTCAGAATAACGATAATAACATTGGAGTTAGCAAGGTATGTCACCTAGAAGAATAAATATAATTAGAAATGAAAGGACATTGAAAGAGAGAGATTAAACAGAAATGACTGACGGCAAAATTCAAATTTAAGGGGGAGTTTGATTCTTGTCATAATGAAAACTTGTAATGGTACAACTAGCATAAGACTACAATGACAAATGTAAAATGACTTATATAGCCGTTGGCACTTGGTACATGTCTTCTATAAACCTACAGTGAGAGAGAGAGAGAGAGAGAGAGAGAGAGAGAGAGGCTTTAATTGAAGGTTGCCAAGGAAGATAACCATGGTTCAAATGGAGTACCATTATTCATGTAGCAAACTCCAAATTTATAGGCATAGTTCGTCTTTACAGCTAATCCAGAATGAAAGCATAGTAAGACAAAATGAATAAAGAAAATGAGAACAGAACGGAAAAAATCTAAAACAGCTACAACGTTATGAGTGTTTGGTTAGCTTAAACTAAAGAGGGTCAAAATTACTTATTATCCACGCGCTAAGCTTCCACAGAAACTGCCTTGCATGAGGCATAAAATATTTTACCTGAAATGGAGACACATCAAACATGGGCAAGGGGGAGGCAATAGGTAGGAGTGGTGATCCTGGTGCAAGATGCTGAACAGGAGCAGCCATGATGGACACATTACGTTGTGCAATAGTAGTATTCATACTACTCATTTCTCCCTCCCCAACATGCATGGAAGAAGATGTTGTATTGTGTTTCCAATCAGATTGCTTACCGGATGGAATATAAGTAGTACCCATAAAACTCAAACCAACCTGTCCGTACTGTCCCACTGGAGCAAAATGGTTGTAGACAACCATCTGAGAAGGCCCCTGCACCCCAGGAATACCACCAGGCGGACTGATGAAAGGACCGGTATATCCAGCTGGAGGGCCATATATGGAGTCCAGGCTAGAGTGACATTGTTGCCAGGTACCAGGAGGTCCTGAACTAGTTGCAGTACCATTTTGGGGTTGCGACTGCGTGCAAGAAGAATCTTCACGTGGACCAAAGGCAAAGATTGGACCCCCCAAGATCGGGTTCATCTCATAGAAGGGGAAATGCGAAGGTGGACCAGCAGGAAATTGTGAAAGCATCTGGGGTGTAGAACTCTGAGGACTTGGCATTGTTGGCCATAAGGAGATTGGAGTTGTCTCAACAGAAAGATCGGCAGGAAGAGAAACACTTAAGGATTCTTCACCTCGTGATTGATTTGCCAATTGTTGATCTTCTGACACAGCTGTAATAAACTTGAACAGTCAAATGAACTCACAAATGAAAACGTATAATAAAGGCTGCTCTATGAAAAGGGAGGAGAAACTTCAAACATACCTGATATAATTCCATCAATGTCAGCACCTCTGAAATTTTTAGAATCTGAGAAACCAACAGATCCCAGACTGTGGGTAACAATCTCATCAGTGCTGATGGCTGCAACAGCAATTGCAGAAGCAGCTGCTTCAGCTTCTGCTTCACTATCTTGTAATGCAGCACAAGAGTCATCAGAGTGTTCCTCTTTATCGAAGAAAAGAGAACAATCATTTTCAGCAGCAGAAAGATTGCGGGTTTTTTGCACATCAGGTCGGTTGGAGCCTGGGGCACCAATCCTATGTGAAACAACACGACTAGTCAGAGGAAGGACAGTCGGAGAGGTAACAGCACCTGTCAAACAAATAAACAGTAAATTAATTAATTAATTAATTGAAATAAAATTGGCATCTTAAGCTTAGTGCTGGTTTGATTCTCATAATGAGATGCTGGTTTGATTCTCATTATGAGAAAAATTATAATTAAATTATAACTAGTAATGAGTGGCGGAGATTCAATTGAAATTTGAAATGTGTGGAAACATAATGAGAAGCAAACAAGATGTAAGAGTCTAAGCTACAGTACCAAATTGAATTTTCTCTCCAGCAAGCAGGGAATTGATTGGACTTGCACCAGAAGAGAAAGACTTGTCCTTTGTCAACATTGATGATGATGGCAAAACAGGATCGTTAACTGTGCTGGAATGATCTTCAATAGAAATGTGCGAAACATATCTGGCAGGCTTCATAGCCTCCTCAAGTTGAGTCTGGGTCAAGGTCATAACCTGCCAAAAATTAAACATGTAAATTTATCAGCAGAAGCAGTTCCACAGAACAGAATTAGATAAACTTATTTCTAGAATATTTCATAACAAATAAAGTGAACATTGAATGACAATAGATTTTAATATGAAGTTAATGGGTTGAGATTCCAACCCCCACCCCACCCCACCCCACCCCCAGATATGCCAACGTAGAAGCTCAATTACTTGATCATACCAAAAATTATGGTAATTGGAATCACATCATGTTACAAGAATTGCCAAAAATCCCCAGGAATCAACGCTCTTCATGATCAGAAACACGAGTATGCCATCTGACTACTAATTTTAATTTGTTAAGAATCTTTATGCAGTACCAATTTTTTGAAAGTAAAATTGAAAATCCAACCAATATTGATATCCATAAACGCATCTTACAGGAAAAAGGGTATTCTTAAAAGCCGGTGAATGAAGATTACTTGGAAGTGAGATGGTAATAAAGAAAGATAACAGCGAAGATTATTATAAATAAGACTTCTTTGCGTAAAATGGCATATAATGATTATAATTTGATAAAAGCTTGATAACGGAGCACAAAGCAAGCACAAATTTCAACCTAATTAAGTTTTTAACACATGCATGCAAATATTATATTGGATGAGACTCAAACTGCTAGTACCACCCGCGTAGGTTTACCACGCAGTTCTCAACTACCTATGGTCCAACAGCAGGTAGGGTCCTGACCACGATTACATAATAATGCTACTGATGCTGAACGCGATACGAATAAGAACCACAAAAGTAGGAAGAGAAAGGTAAAAGGAGGGAGATAGAAAGGGGAGGAGAATTAGACAGACTAAAGAAAGGGGAAAGAATCAGAAGAGTTGGAAAAAAAAAAAAAATAGAAGAATCACCTAGGTTTAGCACGTATGTTTCTTAATATAAGAGCAAATATGTGTTGTGCTAATGATTCCCCTCCTACCTTCTCTCTAAAGTTCTTGAGTTTGTGACCAGGAAATTGAGAAAAGAATAAGTAACGAGAAGCAAAAGTTACGAGCTTGTTCTTGGTAGCGTAAAATCAAAAGTGATTTTTTGAGAAGTGACTTTTGGGGTAATGTCTGGTGGAGTAGTAGAGAGATCGGAAGAGGAACATGTCAAAAATAATTTTTATAAAGAATATCTGATTGGTATTGATGTTTGACTTAATCTAATCAATTAAAAGATACAAAGTACGAGCTCCAAAATTTGTGATAATAAAATATCCTCTGTTACAAGAAAATAATTAATAGCTCCCATGAAAATTATGCATCTTATAAGGCTCCCAATTATTGAAGAGTTAACAGTAAACTGAGCGTGCTTGGAAGCATTCCCACGTGTGGTAATAGTCACCAGCTATAACTAATCCAAATATATTAATAAAAGAGAGTTCATTATACCTGTTGGTTAATCCCTGCAGTGCCCCAGGTACTTGCAGGTGATTGATAATTATCCAAAACCTTATTGTTCTCAAACATTTTGTCAGTCTCATGGTCTTTTTCTTTATTAGAAACAACAGGATCTGTTTCTGTTTGGAGGGACCTACAAAAACATATAAGCATACACACAAAAATACTTCAATTGTCTGTGCTAAATAAGATTCACAAGCAAAGTTTCAAACAAAGGATATTTACGTGATGGCATGAGATGATATATCCGGCGGACTCTCAGTATTCACAGCAGGAGTGCCAATTGGAGCCAGAGGCTGGGGAACTTCAGTCACTCCAGTGGATACTTCTTTATTACCAAAAGGTTTGCCCTCTGACGCAACAGGATCCATGTGAGGGCTAGTTAATGTTCGTCTACCCAGGGAAGCAGACAGCTTATTTGGACTTGTTGAGACCACAACACTTTGTCTATGAGCAAGAGATTTCGGCAACAGCTGAGATGAGGGAGAATGTGATTGGAGAAATGTAAATCATCAGAGAACAAACCGAGAAAAAGGAGGGGCCCTCGGGGGGGGGGGGGGGTTTCTAATGCAATGATACCTTTGCAGCTCGCGATTTTGCTTTTATTTCCTTTTCCCTCTGCTCACGTCGATCATTCAACATTTGCCGTTTGGATCTCACTTCAATGAAGTCATCTTCATCACTGGGAGCTTCTATACCAGGTTGCTTATAAACCCGAACAACACCACTTTGCAAGGGAGCGTCAACATCCTCCTCAGAGACATTTCTCTTGAAGTTGGCCTCCCCAGAAGGAGAAATATTCTGCTGCTTCACTGACAAATCTTTTAAACTTTCCTTCCCTAGTCTGTCACTGGAATTCAACTCCTGAGAACTAGTATTTCCAGACACTGAGCTCTCTGATTCAACTCTCTGTTTCAGCAGTCTATTAGAAATGGCACCTCTCTTGGAACCTCCTCTTGCAATAAGTCCCACCGCCCTTCTTTTGTAATTTGACTTATCAACTGATCCACCATTGTTAATAGTAGTTCCAGATTCTAGTTTATTTTGTTTCTTTTCATTCTCCCGGACTTGAAACTCACTTTGCTGGACAGTTCGTTTAGGTTTTCTCTGAAACCCACTTGAACGTGTAGAAGTATCAGGAGCCAAAATAGAAGACCTTGTGCTAGTATTTTTAACTGCATATGCATATCTTCTCCCTTTACTTCCTCCTATAGGGCCTTGAGGTATAGATCTGCTGAAATTTTTGTCACCATACATATACTTGGATGATGGTTGCACACGCTGCAAGTGACTTGCAGATCCATTATCCTTTGATGATGACAAATGAGTGTTTGGTTCAGAATCACGTTGCCTCTTCTCTTCTGCTTGAAAACCAGATTCTAAATAGACTTTGTTATCACCAGCATCAGAGACTCCAGACCTGATAAGCCCTGGAAATTTTCCTTCTGGACTGTCCTCCGGCAAAACTGATCCAAGTTCCCTGGGATGCTTCTCATGGGAATCCTCTGGTGGTACTGACGGAGAACTAGTTTGCTTATTTACTGAAAAAGAAGTCACCTCAACTTTTTCTGCGTGCGGCAGGGCATCTGGAGCAGATTTGTTAGGCACAGAGCCACCAGCATTCTGATTGAAATTATAATGAACCTGCATGTTTGGCTGAACAAATGACATCGATTGAGGGGGCATGGGTAAAATTCCCTGCGAGATAGAGGATGTATAACGCAGCTGCCCGAATTGGAAGATAGGAGGTTGTGAAGAATGAACTTGGGTAAGAGATGGACCAACAGGCGGATGTATATGGAGAGGCATTTGTATTGAACCAATCTGAATAGCAGGAACTGGAGATGGTATCAGGGAGGGACCAGAGAACAGGCCAAATTGAAGCTTGACTGGTACGTCAGCCTGAGTCCCACCAGAAACTACTGATGACATGTTGGTCTGACCAGCAGCAGATGTGACATCACCTGAACCTGAGATAGTTTGTTGGGCAGGGAGACCAGAGTTACATGAAGCGTCTGAATTCAAACGATCTGTTTCTGCAGCGGCAAATGGACCACTGCTAGATTGAACTGTATCCCCTGACAATGCCATTTCAGATTCTTGGATTTTGCCAGAGCTATCTTTGCTTGTCCCAAAAGAACCGTCTACAGGCAGAAAACTCTGTTCCTCATCTGGAAACCTATCAATAGCTTCTTGTTCTTCCACAATAGAAACCTGATTACCAGAAATGCCAAATGTGCATTCTTCAGTACCTGAATTTCTTCCAAAATCATCACTAGGTATTACAACTTCTACGCCATCGTCAAAACCTAAGACCACATTTTCCAAAATATGAGGAGAATTTCTGTCTTCAAGATGCAAATTTTCAAATTTGGAATCCAGTTCAAGAGTCCCATCATCTCCTGCCCGTACTTCATCCTCTTCCTGATAACCATCTTCATCCTCATCATATTCT
Organism: Nyctanthes arbor-tristis; assembly: GCA_963692815.1. NCBI lineage: Eukaryota > Viridiplantae > Streptophyta > Magnoliopsida > Lamiales > Oleaceae > Nyctanthes > Nyctanthes arbor-tristis. Next base: position 68,909 of record CAVNYN010286884.1, read on the forward strand.
TCTTGCTGCTGCAACTCATCATCATTTTCGGGAGTCCACTCCTCATTCTCAACAACAGAAGTCAAACCTTGTGGTATCATGATGGTATTATTTCTAGAACTATCATCCCCAGATAGTTGATGCTTTTTTCCTTCTGCTACCATGGATATCACAGGAGAATCCCCAGATTCATCCAATTCATCATTGGATAGATGTGGTGGAGAGTTTGGAGGGCTTGAAACGGATAGTGAAGATTGTGAATCACATCTTGATGAAATATCCTTCAACTTCTGGTCCTCACTAGTTGAGTTTTCTTGATGCAGTTCAACAGCTTCCGATGGTTCAAGGGCTTCCTGGTTACCACCATAATAATCCGCCTGCCTAGTGGAGTCACTTGATCTGTAAGTATAATGGATATGATTATCTAAGACAGCCGACCGACCAGGATTCTCATCGACACCGCTGAAAGAAGTCCTTTGAGAGGAAGCAAGAGGAGGAGGGAGGACACGAGGCTGCTTCATGGAGTACCGAGATCTCCCATACGGATAAAGCTCATCTGCCTCAGGATTCAGATACAGTCGCTCTGGGTAAGGTAAGCGAGAATTACGAGAATGGCCATGCTCTAATCCCATTTCACCGTATCTATCAGCAAGATTATCATGAAAATCAGAACCGATTTCCCGGGTTTTGCTGTACAGGTCAACATCCGCAGGCAGATTCCATCTATGGTCTTTCTGACGTCCAAAGTCATCTAAGAAAGGCTCTTGCATGCCTGCTTTGGAATAAGCTCTAGAAGTCATGTAACCAGATCCTCCATAGAATTCTTTCCTAGGAGCTGCCCTGCCACCACCAAATGTATCCCGTCTTGGACTGTTGTGACCAATCTCTTGGTCCTGTGCTGGTAAGGGCAAAGTGCTCACACTTTCAAATGTATCCCTTTTCCATGAATTAACACTTTTTCCTCTGTCAAAGAAGCTAGAAGAACCTTCTTTAGGAGGATAAGGCCTAGAACTGATATCGAAAGGTCTGTCATAAGCCGATGAATCAAACGGTGTGGATGTCACCATCTTATCCACCATTCTTTCACTTTCTTCCCAATTGTCCAACTCTCCAGACCTCAAGCTATCTTTTCCCTTCACCACAGCATCTACTTTGTTTTCCACAACCAGATCGGAAGAGCACACGAATCAACCTTTGAAGCTTCAGCCTGCCTCTTGGCCATCCTAGCTTCCACTTCCAAAAGTTTTTGTTTGGCTGCTTGTTTCCTCCTCTCCTCCTCCATAAGAGCTCTCTTCTTCTCCTCTTCCCTGGCAATTCTTCGCTCTTCAGCTATTCGAATAGCCTCCAGTCTCTCCTGTTCTGCTCTCCAAGCAGCTTCACGAGCTTCCTCCTCCAACCTTCGCTGCCTTTCTTCCTCTTCCCTGATTCTTCTAAGCCTCTCCTCTTCTTCTCTTCGAGCTTGCTCCAGAGCTCTTTCTTGTTCTTCAATAATCCTCTGCCTCTCAAGCTCTTGCATCTTCTGAACCCTTTCAAGTTCTGCCTCAAATGATTCCCTAACAGGATCATGAAAATCAGTTGGCCGAGCAACATCCTTCTTCCTCTTGATTATACCAAGACTGCCGGAAAAGTGCTCCCTTTCATCAAAACCCGCAGAACCAAAGTCCTTGGAGAGGGGATCCTCTGAGACAAATCCATCTCCCTTTGAGAAAGCATGTTTCTCCCTACCCAAAGTCAGTTTGGCGTCAGTCATGGGAGGCACTTTCCCATTCAAAGAAAACGAAGATTTAGAAATGCATTATTCTGGAAATTATCACCCCTGTATCTGTTGGTTTGTTCAGCACCATAGCGATCTCGAATGTTTCGCTCAGATCCTCTATTATTATGTAATTCCATTGGATTATTCCACTGCTGCCGCACTTCTGGAACATGTACCACATCCTTCCTTCCAAATGAAGAATCACGATTAACCATTACATTGTCCCTAGCTGTGTCACCAAAATGTGGTGGTATGTACTTATTCTCCTTCACAGCATTGTTAGGCCCACCTGTCCTTGCAACAATATCATTTCTGTCGATTCCAGTATCTTGAGAACTTATTCCATTTTTAGGAAGTGGCGATGTTCTCCACTTGTTGAGTTCCCTGCCTTCCCTACTAGTTGTTCTCAAATCTCTACTGTAAGGATCCGATTTAAGGACTTCGCCAGAATAAACCTTTCCAGTTTCATTGTCACGTTGACTCCACTGGTTTTGGTTATGAACTGGTTTGTGGGGTAAAGCACTGGGCCTCGGCAAGTCAAAATCCCTATCCCAATAATTTTCAGTTTTTGTTACCCCGACTTCTCTTCCGCGTTCTGCGAACTCATGGCCAGTGTCACGCTCATCATCAGCCCAATCAGATCTTGGATTAAAATGAACCAGTGGCAGTGGACCAGCAAAGTAATCTTCCTGCTTCTCTTGATTGGCCGTTCGAGAACTGCCCATCACATGACTTTCTCCACCATTCTCTAAAGACCCATTCCCAACAGTGCTCCGTGAAGACTGCCCCTGTTGACGCATATCAACAAGAAGACTTGAATTGTAAATGTCCTTCTTGTCCTCGGAAGTTTCCTTATCGGAAGGCGTGTTTTTGTTTTTGGTTCACAGCGTCCTTCTGTTTCAGTGATGTCCCTGATGAAACAGGCCTTGCAGCCTGCAAAGTAGGGAAATCCTCTCCTCTCAAAACTGTGGCTTTCTCAGTTGATGGTGAAAAGGTCCGGGCAGGATAACCAGAACGTGCAACTCCAACCTCGTCAGGTTGACCTGAATAAGGCAAATTAGAACTACTACCACGACTTAATGTAGCATCCGCCCTATCAGCCATGTTAACATCAACACCACTCTCATTCTTTTCTGGTAAAGTAGTAGCTGCCACGGGCTTTGACCAACCTAAACCTGATGAAGTTGGCCTTGGCCCACTTCCAGGACCAACGCCACCGCCTGGCCCTCCCCCCTGACCTGATGGATCAAATTTCTCATGTTCTTTCCTCAAGGAGGGCAAATTCAAGGGGGGTGGAACAGAGAGTTTTGGACCAGCCTTCTGGGCGCCCCGATTCCTTGACAAAACCACCATTCCAGCACCGCCACTCCCAGAGCGGCCCCGTACCCCAGCACCAGAGTGCCCATAAGAACCGGTGCTGCCACTGCCACTGCCACTGCCACTAAAAGCCGAATAATGAGTATGATGAGAAGGCTGATGCTGCTGCTGCCCATAAGACTTGTTCAGATTCACCGACACAAACTTGGCACCAGAATTGGCCATCCCCAAACTGACCTCACGGATCTCAACCCACACCAGCGCATCAAAACCCTAACCCAATCTTTTTTTTCCTCTCTCCTCGACAATAATAAATCAATCAGCACTCACCCTTGGAGATCTCACTGTAAATACATTTTTGAAAAATTACCAATCAAATAAATCCAAGAGTACCAAAGAAACAGTAAAAACAAATAACTAATATTAGTATCGATTTTTTAATTATTATTAGAACTGAAAATGAATTTTGATATTGAGAGAAAGCAGAGTCCATAGACTTATTAGGGTTTGTTGTAAAATAAATGGAGAAAATAGGGGATCAAGTGAGAAAGAAAGATGAGGGTGAAGAATCAGAAGCTTACCTTTAATGGCGTAGATAGAGGACGGCGGTGGACTCTGGGCTCGCCGCGTAGAGAGACTACTGGTGTTAGATATAGAGACGCAGATACGTACAGAGAGAGAAAAATGTATGCGTTTTTCTTTTTTATAGAGAGAGAGTGAGTAGGCAAGGCGACGCGAGGCGACGCGAGAGGAAAACTAGGAGTTCCTTTCATTTTTCATCTTTCACTTTAAGCCCCTGTGTTATAGAATATTTGTACATTGCACCCATATATTTTCATGGATATTGCTTGTATTTATAATTTCTTTCCTTTTTTTTGAAAGGATGAATTTTATTCATTGTTTGCATCACGAAATAGTACATCTAATATAAAAGGAGGGGGACAATCAAAAAACTGTGATGGACCTGACAAGGAATCAGTTGCACTAGCCAGAAGGTGAGCAACCTGATTCGCAGATCTACGAACACAAGAGAACTTTACATTAGAGATTACCGTAGAGAGTTCTTTACAATCATCGACGATCAAGCCAAAAGGAGAGATGTCCGTTATGCAAGCTGCTCTTCCGATCTAAACGACCAGTACATCCTTTTAATGATAATACCAGTATCCCTTCATTCCTTTGCCCATTTCAAAGCCTTGCGCACTACTAGAATTTCTGTCATCTGAGCCTCGAACTTTCCTTCTATTTTCATAACTTTTGTAGCTACAAACATTCCACCAGAATCAAGAATCACAATACCAGGCCCTATATAATCTTTATTAGAAAAGATAGCCGCATCCACATTTAGTTTCACACATTCCCTGCCCAGTTTCTACCATTGTTGAGTGTTCAAAGTTCTACTACCAGTATTAGATGATCCTTGAGATCGGATAGGATGAGCTTTCAACCATTGAGTTCTCATAGGAGTTGCAAGAGAGATTACTTTCTGGGGAGTTAAAGATTTTCCGATCTCATACCATTTCATTTCTATTGTGCAATATTGACCAACAAATTGTAGCCATCCTCTCTGTGTCCCCAACGTCCAATCCATGCAAAGTAGAAGATAACCACTCCTTAAAGGTCATTGAATTGTAAGATTGTGAATCAATTGCCGAGGCTATCCAGACTCTCCTTGCAAATGTACATTGAGCAAAATAATGTAAAGTAGTTTCATTCCCATTTAGGTAGACCGGACAATGCAGTTCTACATTGACATGTTAATGTCTGATCTTCGGGTGAACATTCATCGCCCAAATGATTTTTCATAAATTGTCAACTGGGGGTAGATAATTCGTGTTACAAAGATTACACGCCACTTTGTAACCACTTTTTACTGAATAGCATTATCTTTTCTCAAAGTGCCATATAAGACAATCCATCCTACTTTGAATACTAATAGAGGCTTGGAGTATCAAATCCCTATCTCTATTTTTGAAAAGATCATAAACCATATCGGTATCCCAAGTGGGTAACAGGTTTCATAAGTTGATTCACTGTTATATTCTCACCATTTGGAATAATGTCAGATGATACCATCCCATTATCTTCATCCATAAGCTAAGGGTCTTCCCAAACACGTACGTTAGCTCCATTCCCTATTTCGTACTGGATTCCCCTTCTCAAAATCTGTTGCGTGGCCATAATGCTATGCCATATGAAACTTGGATTATGCCCAACTTTAGCTTCAAGAAAAGTTGATCTTTGGAAATAATGAGCCTTACAAATTTGGGTAGCTAAGGAGTGAGGCTCAGTCATGAATTTCCATGCTTGCTTTCCCCAAAGTGCCAAATTCATCTCATGGAGTTGCTTGAAGAAAGAAGTGCCAAATTTATCCCAAGGCATCCAAGAAATGCCTTTTGTAGCCCTTTTGTTTCTACCCCACCAGTAGGAGTTTATAGTACGCCCAATGTCACTGCAGAGATCCTTTGGAAGCAAGAATACACTCATGGCATAGTTTGGAATTGCTTGTGCCACTGATTTTAATAGAACTTTTTTGGATGCTCCAGATAAGAATTTCTGTTTCCAACCGTGGATCATTTGCCATATTCTATCTTTGATAAAAGAGAGAATCTCTTTTTTATTCCTACCTATCAAAGCCGAAAGGCCAAGGTATCGATCATGTCCTCTGGCCGCCTCAATACTTAGTTGATTAGGAATAAGCTATCTCTTGTTCATATCCACATTAGAGTTAAAAAACAATGTCGATTTCTGAAAGTTTATTGCATGTCTCGACTCACTCTCATAAGCTAGCAAAAGTTCTTTAACAACTTGAGTTTCTCTAGTATTTGCTCTTAAAAAAAAAAAAGAAGAAGACTGCCATCAGTAAAGAAGAGATGAGAGATAACTGGTGCATTTCGAGCCACTTTACATCCATGAAGTTCTTCCCTGGCCATCTTGTAATGAATGGCATTAGACAGAGCTTCGGCACAAAGAATAAAAAGGTAAAGAGACAAGGGGCAGCCTTGTCTAATACCCTTCTCCAGAATGATTGGCCCGAGTTCAGCCCCATTGTATAAAATATAATATTTCACAGTTGAGACGTACATGAAGATGAGATTAAGCCACCGTGAGAGAAACCCATCATCATCATTACTTGCATAAGAAAGCCCCATTCCAGCCTATCATAGGCTTTGCTAATGTCGGTGTTGAGAGTGGCATAACCTTCTTTCGCTTGAGTTTTCCTTTTTAAGTAATGCATAGCTTCGAAAGCCACCATAATGTTGTCCGTAATGAGTCTTTTTGGCACAAAAGCACATTGTGAATTGGAGATGATAGTCGGGAGAATTAGCTTCAATCGGTTCGCAATCACTTTAGCAATAATTTTTATATACCTCGTGCAAAAAGAAATAGGACGAAGGTCACCCATATTTTTTGGTGCTTGTTTTTTGGGAATCAAAACAATGGCTACGGTGTTAAGGTATTCTGGGAGTTGACAACTATTTAGAGCCTCCAAATATACCGAAGTGATATCATCACACACAACCTCCCAGAAATCTTGGAGAAACTTAGGATTCATCCCATCAAGGCGGGGCAATTGTCCGGGTACATCTGAAAGAAGGCAATTCGGATCTCGATATAGCAAAGCATTATTCTTCATTTATGTGATTCGTGGCTCAACTTGATCGAAAACAAAATTCGGGTTGTTTTCAATATTGTTGCATTTCCTCCTATTAGATACAGTAGAACGAAAAAATTTGGTGTTTGCATCACCCTCTTTTAGTCAAAATTGTTTAGCCCTTTGTTTCCAAAAGACTTCATGTCGATTCAACAACTCAAAATACTCTACTTTAGCTCTTTAAAAAATTCCTAGTGAAGTCACAACTCTCAACTGCCGAACCCGATTCATGGTTGCTTTAAATCGCTGGATGGTAGCTCAAAATTTACAGTTTAGCCTTCTACTCTAGTTAAGTAAATCATCACCACATCTGTCAATTCTCTATTTAATAGGCACAGTTTTATTCTGTTCCCAGCTTTCGGAAATCACTTGCTTACATTTTGCCTCTCAGACCCAGAAATTTTCGAACCGAAAACATTTTCTCTATACAAGCTGAGACGGTTTTGGTTGTAGCAGTATAGGAGAGTGGTTAGACATGAGGATCCCCAAGTTCAGAACCTGAGTTTCAGAATAAATTTCTGTCCATGAAAATGTAGCTACTGCCTTATAAAGTTTTTCCTCAACCCAGTTATTTGTTCATCAATCCCTGAACCATGTGAACTGACCGTCAATCATTCCCAAATTGTGAAGGTTGCAGTCTGAAAGAGTCTGTCTAGAGCCGTTCAACAGTCTGTTAGAATGAGAAGTTCGGCCATATTTTTCTTATTGAAGAAAAAGGTCATTGAAATCTCCTAAGCAAACCGAAGAGAGAGAAGACGCTGATGATAAAATTCTTAATAAGTTCTAGCTTTCCTGTCTTTTGTTCATGTCGGGTATGCCATAGTATCATGTTAACCGCCACTTCATTTGATTTGAAATGCAAACTTCAACATCGATAGGTGATTAGAGTAGCTTAAGAGAGAAATCAACGTTTTAGTTTTCCATAGTAATGCAAGCCTACAACTACGCCCAACACAATCCACAGGAAAAAAGACCTTCATTACCCAACTGAAGTTTTATTTGTTCCAAACGAGCATTACAAGGTCGAGTTTCAATAAGAAAGATAAAATTAGGCTTTTTATCTTGGATAAGGTCCGAGAGAGCCTGAATTGCCGTGGGTTGCCAAGCCCACGGCAAATCCAACTTAAAATACTCATTTTTATCAATGGGCCTGAGTCTCATGTCCTACCGCTGGTCCCTTTTTTGGCACCAAAACAATGTCAGAAGATAGGCTAGATATGAGCCCAAATTCTGCAATCTCAAGTCGGCCTTCTTCTAAGCGATGTCTTTTAGAATCGACTATAATTAGCCCATTATCGCTAGTGGAATCTTGGCCCAAGACTTCCTTTCTTTTTTTAGTGCTATTAATAGCTTCAATGATTGATTTATTGATCTGATTTGCCTCACTTGCCTTAGTTGATTTTCCTCCTTGAATCTCGCAATCTTCATTCGAATCCACCATCATTCCCGTTTCAGCCCGTTGGTTCGTGCTCTTCAAAAATCAGCCTTATCACTCGTCAGCCATCATTCACCATAGATGTATTGAGGCCGGTGGTTTACTGCTCTTGGCCATAGAACATAAGCACGGATAACTTCACCTTCAGGGTTGTCAAAAAGCTTATCACAAAATTTGTCGGAGTGGCCAAGTTTACCATAAATGAAACAGAAACTTGGAAGACGCTCATACTTGAAGTTGATCCAAATCTAATCATCACCCACCTTTTTAATCTTCATTTTACACTTGAGAGGTTTACGAACATCCATCAGAACTCTAATACGTATACAGTTCTTCCACCATCCACTAAAATTATTAGAGTCTGACTCAACAAAATCGCCCACGTAGTCTCCTAGTGTTTTCACAATTCATTCAGCCATGAAGCCTATAGGCAGGTCATGCACTTGAACCCAAAATGTTACATGGAAGAGTTCCACTTTTGAGAGATTTTCATGCCCTTCCAGCCTTTTGATGATGAGAACATATTGATCGAACATCCATGGCCCATTCTCGAGAACCCTCCGTATGAACCCCTTTGACTAAAGAGTTGGAACATGAAGAGTGATGTAGTAATCTCCTTGATATGAACCCCTTTGACTGGATGTCATAGAGAAGCCAGGGTATTCCTCATGGCATTGAGGTTGATAGCTTTGTAGGTTAAGAACCGCCCTATAAGGCAGTAGCGGTATTCATCCTTCATCACATTCGCAGCGTCCTCTCCTCCAAATTCAATACCCCGATCTTCATCTTCAAGAGTTAGATTTGCATAGACATCTTCCAATGCCATATGGTTTACAAGAGAGATAACCAATTGAGTAGAGAAATAATGATTGAAAAAAGAACATCAAAAAGTGGAAATTTAAACTTGCGAGGAAGCAAGAGCAAACCCTAACTTGCTTGAGAGCAAGACTTTTTGTCCTCTCAAGACTAGACTTTGTTCCCCATTTTCTTTGCTTGTGTTTATAATAGGTACATGAGTTATACGTCTTATACTAGTATACCGCTTGAGTAGTGAATTTGGCTGTAAAATCAATTGTAGGTGGAAGAAGAATGGGAAATTAGGAGAATTTGAAAAAGAAGGGAACATGGTGACACAACAAAATTATTCATTAGTGAACTTTTTTTTTTTTTTTTTTTAAGATTAAAACTAGCGTTTCACCTTTGCGTTACACAGTAAGACTAATACCAAAATTAAAAAAAAAATCAATAATAAACAATAAAATATTGAACAATTACTCATCATCAAATTTGTATAACAAAATCAGTAATATATGGTTTTGATTTAGCATTTGACATGTTAAGTTAATGTTGTATTAATAATAATTTATTAATAGTTACTCGCTTACTTATATATTTAATGTTTTACTATATTTTACTTAATCATTTAGCTTATTCAATACCATCATTAGTTAATGATCTAATATGGTGTATCTGGCATGTACCATGGTAATCGTATTCGTTTGATACTCATTCAGATAAAAAATTTCACATCTATAAGTTTCTACCCACTACACATATCATTTTAACTGAATAATATCTCATTTTATTCTCTGTAGGTACTCATAATACTCGTTGATATTTTAGTATAACAAATAATCGATATATAATCTTTAAAAAAAGTAGCATGATTTTAGAATAATAATTTATACCTTTATTTGCTCAATATCCATTCAAAGATCACAGTAATGTTTAGAAGATTACAGTGTTATCCATAAGGCATTATCCTAGCAACAACTTTAGAACGAGATTAGGGGGTTATCCAGAAAAGATATTAAAAGAAAACGACTCCTTAAATAATAACTTGAGGCGGGAAGAATGTTGACCAATTTTTTTATTTTAATGTATAGATAGAAAAATTTGATAGCCGTATCGGATAAAAAATTTCATAGATATAAGTTTGTACCCACTACACATATCCTTTTAACCGGATAAGATCTCATTTTAATAATACCCGTTGATATTTTAGTCTAAGAAATAATCAAAATATATTCTATAAAAAAAGTAGCATGATTTTAAAATAATTATTTGTACCCTTATTTGCTCGATACCCATTCAAAGATTACGATGATATCCATAAGGCATTATCCTAGTAGCAACTTTAGAAAAAGATTAGGGGGTTATTCGGAAAAGATGTTAAAAGAAAAGGACTCATTAATCAAGAACTTTAGGTTAGAAAAGGTGTTGACCAACTTTTTTATTTTAATATGTAGATAGCTAGAAAGATAGATTCTCTGTAAGTACCTATAATACCCGTTGATATTTTAGTCTAACAAATAATCGATATATAATCTTTAAAAAGGTAACGTGATTTTAGAATAATTATTTGCACCCTTATGTGCTTGATACCCAATCAAAGATCACATTGTTATTAAGAAGATTACGGTATTATCCCTAAGTTATTATCCTAACAACAACTTTAGAAAAAGATAAGGGGGTTATCCGGAAAAGATATTAAAAGAAAAAGTCTCCTCAAGAAATAACTTTAGGCGGGGAAAAAGTGTTGACTAACTTTTTTATTTTAATACTAGTGACGGCACGTGTGTTGCACGTGTCCTCAATTTCACTTTGTTTTATTTTGATTATTATTCAAAAAATAAGTGGAAAACAAATAAGCTCCTGTTGCACCAAAAAGATAAAAAGTGTAAAAAGAAATGAAAGATGAACAATTTATGTAAAATGCAAAGGAGGAAAAGAAATTAGTAGATATGACAAAAATTTATCGATTCGACCTACTATTCTTCTACATCATTTTTGGCATGAGTAAAACTTGAATACGAGTACAAAATACTTGGTGTCCTTCGATGCGCATTTCAGCATCATAATGCAACATCACTTTTAGAATTTGAAGAACAAGTGCCTCTGCGAACACCTAAAACAATCAATACTACTCATCAAGGACAAACATTCAAGAATTACATGGAATTTAGTGTTAAATAACAACTAATTCACTGAATATTTTGACCAAATGGGTAACTATCCATAAACTGTGATACATATAGATTGAGATATGTGTATCAACGTGCTATGAAATAACTTACAAAATATAGTAGTCCACAAATTAGCAAGGACTAAGAATATTATAATGATTGAAGGGAATGCATCCATAACACCAGTTGCATTAGAAGTATTTTTTGAATACCACACAGCAGTTTAGAAAGAAAGAAAATTTAAAATTCCTAAAGTTCAAACAAAGACAATTGCATTGCAATAGAAGCCATCAGAATGATTGTATCTCCTCAATCAAAACACAAGTAGCACAACTCCATAGAGGTTTTTACAAATAATTAGAGCTTCTCACCTATTGTGAATGTAAAGATACAAAAGCTAAAGATACCATATTAGAAAGAATTATCAATGACATCAACTTGCTCACATTTGGTTGCTTTTATTATCCGCTTTACCACAACTTCTGCTACACTGGATAAACCATGCAGCACCAATGTTCAGTTCGTGTGTATAACCTTTAAACAATCACTACATTTATCTTATATTTTTCATTTCAAGATACTTTCAAAGTAATTTACACCTCCCAGAAAAGCCAACGACTCCAATTTACATCTCCTGATTAAAGTGACTATTAGTAGCTAGGGAATCAACATATAATATTATTATCATTTAAAGGACCTCTAGTCGAATGAACATCCCCTGTCTAATATTTATTCTAACTGTGGCACAAAAGGCTTAGAACACAATCAATTTTCTTATAAGCTAAATGATTGTTAGATTCAAAGGAATTGACTTCAAGTTTGTAGAAGTTTAAAAGCATCAAATTTGCATAAAGAATTTTCTCTGAATAAAATATAAAACAAAAACTTTCAAGTAACAACATAATCTTAGACTGCTATTTTGTAGTTGGTTTCACCACACCAATTTGTTTGGTTTTTATTCTTGTAGTGAACAGTATTTACAAGCATATAATAGTTGTAGCACCATAATTTGACACCAAATTGCAGCCTATATCCTCGTAAAGAAAATGTAGCCTATATCATTTTATGGTTGCCTGTTGTGTACTTTGTCTATTAAGAAGACAACGTGGTAAAGGTCATCATCACTTGGCACTTTCATGTTTAAGACAACTCCCTTTGGGCTCATCAAGTTGTTTTTTATACTTTGTAAGCTGAATGTGGATTCATATTTCAAAAACCACACTCCATTTCCAGTTATTCAGGCCCCATATGTAGTGGCAAGTGATGGCACTTTCGATTCTTTATAGTTTATCCAAAACCACATTTGAAACCAAATCTTCTCATAACTAATGGTGAAGAATGCTTAAAACTCAAACTACATCAACTTAGATATTAGAAACAGAAATGTACATAACTTCTGTGCACCATATATTAGCAATTAGTCCATTTCTAAAACAGCAAGACATCCCTAGTAAGAGCTAACATAAGAAGCAATTAAATCCTTTATCAAACAATGTCAAAGATAATGACCTTTACTTAGTTATGGTGCCATGAGAGCCGGCAATTACCTTTGCTTCAGTGTCAAATGAGTCTACCCATTCAGGCTTTTTTTCCAGCTTTCTTCTTCCAGATCCATATCATTGCCTAATCTCTTCGACCCACCTAAACATATTGAAAGATGGACAGCACAATTACTTTAAAATAGATGACAAGAAATAAATCAACAGAAGTTCAATAAAAAAAGCTGTATGGACTAAATTTGTATTCCGCTTTTCCACTTGAACAATACTGTCATATATGGGTATTACTACTATACCCAATTTCGCAAAAATTTAATTCCAGGCATAACAGGATTTTCCCATACGCAATTTGCTGAAAATATTCATAAATCAAAAGCTTACCAGTAACACGGGACATATTGGAGGGAAAAAAATTAAAAATACCATAAAATTCTTCTTCTTGAGTTAATTAGGTTCCACATTTCATTCACTATCAAATAGGGAGAATATCATTACATTCAGAAACTGCAACCCGTTAAAAAAATAAAAAATAAAAAAATAAAAGCAAAAACCAGAACTGCTTGTAAAATCGGGTCGAAGGCTTACTAGAACCTGAGGAACTTCGGTGTGTATAGACCTTCTGCCTTCTAGGTTGAGCGGGCGGCGATTTCAGATGAGGGAAATCGACACATGAGGGTTGGACGAGATTTCTGAGGCGGGAGGGAAGGGTAAATTACCGAAAGGTTGGGGTTTCTGCTTCGCCGATTGTCTTCCTTACCGTCGTTTTTGCCAGAACTTGGGTCACGGTCGCCGAAACTTGGGGTTGAGAGAGGGCAGAGCGGTGGGTTCGGCTAGAAAGAGAAATTTTGTTGGCCTTGATATGGGGGTTTTGAATTGTTAAAAAAACAAAAATATGAAGACAGAAAATGACAAAATAAGTGGACGACGATGGGCCATCCCCTTCACTCTTATAATATAGTAGGATAGGATATAGATACACTAGCAAAGCACACGTTCGATGCATAGATAAAAAATATGTAAAATATAATCATTGTAAAATTAAAGTATAAATGTGTAATATTTGTACACTGGTCGAAAATATAAAAGCAATATATGCAACTCTAAATATGATTTCAATAACAATATTCAATAGTAAATTCTAATTACATAATAGTTCCTTGTAACTAGTAAATGTACACACACATGATATCTAAGAACTAAAAATATATTAAATAATTAAACCTATATCAAATTAAATAACGAAATGTTTTGACTATTAGAATAGTTGAAAAGAGAATCACCTTACTCAACCATTTTACAAATCCGCCATCTTTTGGCTGACAATTTGTGACAAAGAATCATCATTATTGTTTATTTGTTCAAAAAAGTTTAACTTAGACTTGATAACTAAAGTTTAAAATAAAATTATACCATTTGTGACCTCGTTTAATGACATCATCAAACATGAGGTCGAGCCAGCATTGAATAAATTTTCTACTGAATTTATATGTGCAGTATTTTTCAAACTAACTCAATGTGTGTTGGCTGATTAAAATAAAATTTTCAACAATCATTAAAAATCATCGTTGATTTAGTCAATTTCTTCATTGAAATTAAATGAACTTTACAAAATGCAACAAAAAAAAAATGTAGATGGTCATCCTAACTATCACAAAAAAAAAAAAAAAAATCAAATTATCAACGCTTAAAAATTACGTTTTTAATTTACATTATAGAGAGGGTGAGATAACATTTTCAGTAACCCACAGTCATGAGTTAGAATATGAGCAAAAAGTTTTTTAAGTTTCACAATCAGAACCAAATATATATACTTGTTTATAATTACCATGGGCAGAGAGGTAGGAAAAATATAGTCTCTACAAAAATGACCGTATCAGATTACAAATCTTTTGAGATAATTGGAGATTGGGAAGTCGGTAGACATGGAGAAAATTAGGAATACGCTTTTCTGAAATTGGAAGGACGGTAGACATAGATAAAATTGAAAAAATGAGCAAAGGCTAAGGTCATATTTGTCTTATATAGGAAATTGAAAATTAAGAAAATGGCAAAAGCCTCATAAGGCAAAACGAGATTATAAAGACGGATAGATAGAAAAAAATCACTAAATGACGTCAAGAATGCTTTGAAAATTAAAATTATGAATCGTAAAAGGAAAGCGACGCTAAAAGGAGAAGATTCTTGAAGCTGTTCAAAAATAACAAAATAAAAAACGACTAAAACAAAATAAAGTTAAAGAAAAAGGGAAACGTTTGGGTGGAAAAACTTATTTTGATTTAGATTAATATAGATTTTATTCAAGGGAATGGTCAAAGTTCAATACATCATAGATGAAGATAGGGGGTATTAAACCATTTTTAGAGACTGACATTGAACTAGCTTCTCAAGCTAAATGATGTGCAATCTAGTTTGCAGATCTTCAAACCCATGAGAAAATTAATTCACTTATATCTTGAGCAAAGATCTTACATACCTAATATGTATTAAGTTCGTTAGTGAACTTAATATATTACGATTCCATTTTTTTTCCTTACATTACATTTAATGCAGCAATATATATATATTTAAAATGTAATTAACTTATTGTTAAAAAAAAAATAGACTATACGCTTATGTTACCTATGATTCTCATTTTCAGTATCACTAATCACTAACAAATATATAAGAGCAAGATTAATGTAGGGAGATAAAAGCTAATGGAAAAAAATTATTTCCAAATAACGTGTAGAGGGAAAAATTTTGAGGGGGGGAATATTTAAATTGGATAAGTCGTGTAATTTAATTCGATTGAATTTGTTTGTGGGACAAGCTCATTGAAGAGCTAATAAGTAATTTAGCCTCTTATTTACCCATCCCCCAAATAGAATTTTACACCCCAATTTTCATACGTTATTTGAGTTTGTGGGAGGGGTCCCCAATTTTCATACGTTAACTGTGCTATAAGGCTAGATAAATCAAAATTCAGTTTAAGGGTTAAAATCTGTTAATATATCAGTCCATTTTACCCCTTTTATTAGTCTTTATTTACACATAATATTTTTTACCCTTTTTACCCGTAATATGTCGTGTATTTCAGAGATAATCCATTGATAATCCATTGATCTGGCTTCATTTGAGAAACCCAAAGCAACAACGCCTTTGCTTCCAAGACCATTAGTACTCGCCCTATAGTTAACGTATGCTCCTTAGAGCCTGGCCGGCGTCGTCAGTCCTCGAAGATTTTTCTAGCTTCTTTCTTCGTTGGTCATCACTTCTTTTTTCCTTTTTTCAATTTTTAATTTCAGCTTTAGGCTTCTACTGTTATGGTTAATCTGGGTTTTGGTTATAGTTCTCTACGGTTTGTTTTACAAACTTTAGTTGGTGTTTTTTTTCTTTCTTCTTCCTCTTTTTTTTTTTTTTTTTTTTTTTTTTTTTTTTTTTTT